>OX465094.1:12893125-13153322 GCA_949987625.1 Chalcis sispes
TGTTGGTGTTTAAATTAAGAAAAAAATTTTTTGTATTACGCTTTTTAAAAATGTATCCAACTAGGCAAATTTATCTAATATTTAAAGTTAGATTTTATTCAATCTTAATTATTAAACAGATTAAGTAATTTATTTTCTTAGAGACAAAAATCATTAAACTATTGCTTTTATTTATTTTTTTTTTTCTTGAACATTACTTTTAGAAAAATAAATAAAATATTTAAACAATTGATTCAAAATATCTAAATTGTTTTTACACAAACATATTGAAAATCGGTGTTTTAAAATTTCATTTTTTAAATCTCTATTATACTCTTTCGATTGGCAATTCTTAAAAACAAACTACGAAATATTATTTTTTATTTTTTTTTTTTAAATTATTAAATAAATTGAATTTTAATATTTAAAACATAATTTTCTTATTTTATTTCAAAATATATAAGTTTGATTTTTTCATCATGCATTAATATACAAAGACGATTGAATTATACATAAATAACACTCGTTTGTATAATCGTTCAACAATATAGCGCTTTACAAGTTTTTTAAATTTTTACTTATTTACTACGAGTTAAACTACAAATCTTTTGTAATTATGAAAAAAAAGCGTCAAAAAGCACCCTTTGATAGTCTATACTTTTCTCGTAAAGTACAATTTTTTTTATTAAACAAGGTCGAATGAAATTCATAATTTACCGATTTAATGTAAATTATCGTCTTGCACAACGGCACAACGAGTATTAAAAAAAAAAAAAAAAATAATAAAAAATGTGTGTACAAGCATACGAAAAGAAAAAAATGAAAAAAAAATTAAATTTAGTAGAGGTATTCATATACGAGGATGAAAAATTCTTAAGATCTCGCTGACGTATGAAGTGCAAGAAAATAGTTACACACATGCCTATTAATTCCCCCGTATAAAATTGTACGATTAGGCGATTATCTGACAATTTATGGTCCGTAATAAGAAAATAAGATATGATGATCGCGCGCGGGTTTATATTGGCGTCGCGCGTACTTTGGGATTCCAGAGAAACGATAAGGCGTATAATCAATCACGCAATCTCCGAATGATATGTTATTTATTATTTATAATAATAATAAAAAAAAAAAAAAAACCAAAAATAATAAAATACAAAAAAATAACAAAAATTACCTTACGCGATATATCGTTAAATTGTTATTTTCATTAAGTACGTATAAGTGCTCGCGTATGCTTTTAACGCACTTAACGCTTTAAGACTCAACTTTGAAATTTTAAGATTACATTCGTAAATTATAGCCCGATTAATAATATTATTTTTATTATTATTATTATTCTTTATTTTATAGTTCAAATATTTCGTGTTAATTCAACATTCGATATATTAATTAATTTTGGATGCATAAAATAATTTTTCTTATTTCTAATAGGAATTATTACTTATTGTTATATTATAAAATTATAAAAATACAAGCGCAAATAATGTTTATTTAATAATTAAGTAATGGATTATTATTATGGAGCAAATAACATATAATTTTACAGTAAATTTTCAAGTTGAGCAAAGTTAAAATTAATTATCAGTCTATTTTTAAAACAATCTACAATATGTTAACTTATGCATTACATGTGTCAATAATTATATATATTCTTTTTATTACGATGTAAAATATCTTAAGGACGTAACAGTAAAAACTATATTTTATAATAAAATTTAACATTAAATAAAGTTTTTCAACATTACATCAATTCGTATAAAATATAAATATTTCAATATTCAATATGTATATATTTTATTTTTATAAGAACCTTATGGCATTACGTGAAATATTAACTTATACAATGCAATATTTATTTATAAATCTCATGATCAAAATGACAGTTTTCTCAAATTTAAATGAAACTTTTAAAATTAATCAAAAATTTTAGTTGAAAAAGGAAAAAATATATATCATTCATCAATCTCCAAATTAAAATATTTAATTTCCTTAATTTCACAAACTATAGCTTTTTTAGCAACGATAAACTCTCACAATTAAGACAAAAAAAAAAAAAAAAAAAAAAAGAAAAGAAAAGAAAAGAAAAAAAACAAACAAACAGACGTAATAATCCATTTCTAATATCTAACTCCAAAATTCGCGTTTCCATCTCCGTTCCATGTCCGTTCATCGTCGTTTGAATTTCTATCCTCGTCGAATCCCTTACCATTACTCGCGTAAGTCGTAGAGGACGAATAAGAATTTTGCTCCCATGGTTTGTTGGAAACCGTCGTGGTTGATGAGGTCGGCTCGTTGGTGAGCGTAGATTTACCTGTTACGGCGTTGGATCCGGCAAGCTGTTTCCCGGCCCCTGGTAAACCGTTACCCGGTCCGCTCGGTAGACCACCGGTTGGCCGTTTGCCCAGGTATTGGTTTCGTTCGGCTCGTTGTTGGTGCGCGAGGGGAGTCGTCGTTTCTTGGGATAGGGTTAAGGTTGGAGTTAAGGAGGTGGGATTGACTCTGTCGGGTGAATTTTGTGGGTATGGATTGTTCGTTGCCGAATTTTTTCGATAAGGATTTGAGCTTTCTTCTCTTATGAGGAACGACGACGTGTGATCGTAACGGTTTTGAGGTCGTTTTCTTTTGAGATCTACGCTGTCGACTTCCCGTTGTCTTTCGCGATCCACGTCGTCCTCCGTGAAATCGGAACTAGAGGTAGCCTTGAACGTTTCGGTACTGCGCTCGTAATACTCTTCGGGAAAGTTGAAGTTGTTTTGAGTATTGGATTCTATTGTCGTTTGTTTTTGGTAACGGTTTTCATAATTTTTATTGCGCTCCTCGTTATTGTTAATATTGTTGTTATAGTAATACTTGTTGTTCAAGTTATTTCTATTGTTGTAATTATTTACGTAGTTATTGTTTTCTTGCGGAAGTGGTTTGTTATTTGCATTTTGATGATAATTTTCATGATTATTAAAATTATTAACAGCATTAAAATTATTTTTATTGAAATTTGAATTATCGTGATAGGTAACTTCGTTATTATAATTGTTATTATCGATGTAGTTATTGTTCTCTCTAGGTAAAGGATGATTATTGTTTTTACTTCGTTCCAATTCATCAAACAGTCCATTATTTACAAAGAATCCGGAGCTTTGATCGCTTCTGTAAAAAATAAAATTTATAATTTAGAATTATTAATGCAAAACAAAAAATCTGTAAATTTAGAATTTGTTAATTACGTATTCTTAATTTTTTATGTGTCTATGAGTCATTAATTTATTTAATCTATAATTTTATTTTAAAAAATTATCTTTTGATTAATATTTGTTTAATGCAGACAAAAAAATTGATCTGTCAACGCGTAAAAATATATTTTTAAATAAAATAAATTCAATCGATAACTTTCTAAATCTACCTATTAAAAGAAAAAAAAGAAAAAAAAAAAAAAAATGAAAAGAAAGTTCAAGTATCTCCTGCATCAAATCAGTATCGCAATCTCCCCGAGTCAATCGGACGTTTTCGTCTTACCCATTTTTTGCCCTTTCATCATTCGGCTGTTTGGAAAAGCCACGAGGTACGTTATCCGGACCCTGGCTCGGCTTTCTGCGATACAAAGCGGCTCGTCTTTGCTCCTCGTAATTGGCAATCGTCGAAGGTGTCCTCGCGTCGTTCTGCCGACGATAATCGTGAGCCATCGGATTTTTACTCGTTCCGTACGATTCGCCGCCTCCTCCTCTGCGTCCGCCGTTCTCGGAGTATTTATCCGTGGCGATCGATCTTAAGGTTGTAGTACTCGTTGCGCCGATGGGAATAACGGAAGCGTGCGAACCGCCAGGTGAGTTACTCGTTAAACGAACGTTGCTGGATTGCTTATCGGTCGATGGCTGCTCGATGGCGCTTGCCGTTTCTTCGTGCCGACTGAGAAATAAATTAATCGTGGGAAATTCGATTTTTTTTAAGAGAGAGAGAGAGAGAGATGGAATTGAAGATGCAGCTGTGATTGAAGTGCCGAGATGGATGCGAGATATTTTATTCAAAGAGATGAAGCTTCAAGGTTGATAGTGTAGTAATGTACATATTTATAATAAGTATGTCTTTAACATTTTTGTTGAATAAATGATTTTTCATACGGTATTAAATCAATGTAAATATTATTTTTGATTTTCCATTTTCCAATTAATTTTATAACTAATTTTTTTATAATACAGTTATGAACATTTTCGAATACTTTTCCAATTTTGTAAACTATCCACAACTGCTTGATAAAAATTTTATCCATAAAAGCTTAAATTATAGTATCAAATATGCAATTTTACTTATTTAAAAAATTTAATAGCATAAAGATTTTTAAATATTATACTTGTGTATGTGCAAGCGTTTGAGTAGAAACATTCCGCGTTTGACAAGACACCTCCGTATCTTTAAAAAATATATGTATGAATATATTCAAAGATATAAATATAAATATATATATATAGAGAGAGAGAGAGATGATTGAGCAAAATTACGTTCTGATAGAAGCATAATCATCGTATATCGAGTTGGCCTCGTCCCGTATATTGTTGGTATATCCAGAACTGGCGAGGGACAAATCGTTATTCGAGCCGGTAAGCGAATTCGAATTAACCGGAGGTGAATATTCCTCGTCTATCGGTGGTGAACTCGAAAATTCCCCGTTACCCTCGCCGTTGCGATTCTCGTTCAGCGCGTACAATTCGAGGGCTTGCTCGCACTCGAAATCGTACCACCAGTCGCAGACAAAGTGACGCTGATTGAAGACGCTACCGCTCGGACAGAGAAACGAGCTCTTCGAGCCTTGTGTATTGCATACGTGGAAGACCTGCGAATTGACGATTAATGATGGTTGAATAACGATTGCTGCCTTTTGAACATTTTAATTATTAAGAAACGTTTCTATTTTTTTTTTCTTTTTTTAAATAATTTTAGAATTTAATTTAATGGTGTAAATAAAATTTTAAAATACTCTTGGTAAATTTGATATCCGATTTTAAATATGTTATATCGATTATGTATCGCTGATTAATGTTTTAAGTTACAAATTTAATCTTAGCCAATGCTTATTTGCAATAAAATATATAGTATTGAAAAATATCGATTTAAAATAAATTACTTATAAAAAATATCGTGCGTATGGTGTCGAATTTCCAAAAAAAAAAAAAAAAAAAAAAAAAAAAACAAAAATAGTATCGTTAATTTAATTTTTCATTGCCTAAAACCACATTATATTCGTAACCGCTAACCGCATAATTTTTTTTTTTTTTTTTTCTTTTTTTAACGAGATAACAACTTTCACTGTTTGTTACAAAATTTTAAATGTATTTTTTTTAATACCAATTATATGTTATCGATTAAACGTAAAAAAATTTTAAGTATTAAAAATTACAAAAATAAGTTTTAATTTGAAGTTTATAATAAAAATTGTAAATTTATATTTTAAAAACATTTTCAAATTCTTCATACACTTCGTAAATTTTCCACCATATGATACCTTAAAAAAAAAAAAAAAAAAAGGTAAAAGAAAAGAAGAAAAAAGCAGAATAGCTGTAAGAATATCTCTCACCTGGCATCTGGCCTCGACGTCGGCGTAGTAGCCGCCGGGGGTTTTACCAACGCAACTGAACGACGTCACGGGTATGCTGGTCAGATTCGGATAATCCCTGCCGGGTAAACCGGGCACGGAATCCTGCCAACCGTTTCCACTTTGCCGGAGTCCTTCCTGGCTGGCCTCCGGCAAACGAAGGTGTTCCTCCTTGAGTTTTACCGGCTCCTGTGCAAGTCGAATTATCGTCGACGCGGAACGATAAATCGTATAAAAGATCGATGAGAATAGTACTTGACAAAAGTTTCACGTTGGATTTCGCGCAAGCTTTTGCGGTTGAAAATTTTTATAGTTTAAAGAATTGAAATCTTTTTTTTAATTTTTGGTTTTGGTAGAAAAAATTTAATTTTTGTTTTTATTTATCATACGTTTGATTTTTTTAATTTTTCCCATTTAATGGTATTGTGCAATATTAAAAATATTGAAAATTTAATAAAGCAAATGTATTTTATATATGTAAATATTCAAAATGTTATATTTTATGTATTATGAAACATGTTGAGAATAAATGATTTAAAATTTTTTTTAATTTTCAGATATTATTGCAGATTTTTTTTAAATTTCAAAATAATATTACGGTGCGTCGTAAATGATCTTATAGAATCCTTTCAAAAAAATGTAATAATGATAAATATAAAGTATCACAAGAAATAATTCTTTGTTATAACAAATTTATAATGACATTAACAATTAAATTTTCTTTTAACTTTACAGATTAACGATAAGCGCAAAATTTCCAAGCCGTATTTCATAAAATAAAACTTTTTTCCCGTACTGTATATCCGTCTACCCTCCAGCGACACGATATAAAAAAATGTTCACATCATAGATGATATCAGAGTAGAATTCTAGAATTTGCTCCGTTTTTACCATACGTCAGATCTAGATCGTTAGTTTTGTGGTAAAAATTAAATTTGCAATAATTTTTCTTACGTGAATTTCTATGTAAAAAAAAAAAAAAAAAAAAAACTTCAATAACAAAATTACGTTATTCTTTAATTGACAAGTATTTATAGATCTATAAAGTCAATACCGCGAATCATAATCATCCACGTTAACAATCATAAAACGGATCGTTAAAAGTTTCGCAAACGATTTTTCAAAAGACACATATACGCGCGCTCGCGAAACTTTAACAAACCGAACGATCGCGAAGAAATAAAAAAAGAAATTAAATAAAACTCATCAAAATAAGGTCATCGATTTCAAATGAACACGACGACCAAAGACATCAATCATCCATCGCATGTCGTAAAATATCTCATCCGCGACAAAATCATCCCGTACGGTTCGTGAAAATGCATCCTCGCGTTTAATCCACGTTACATGAAAGAGAGAAGCCGCAAGAGCTGTCGATGAAATATATATATATATGCACACACACACATATACACGTATCGGATCGATACGCTCTCTTTCTCACGTGTACATCATCGCTTACGCGAAGGACTAAGAGCCTCTCGTGAAAATAAGAGCGAAACGTCGCGATGAGCTAGAAAGTCGCGCGCCCGCGCGCACGTGTTCCACATTTACGAGCAGAGAACGCTCGTTGCGTAACTCTTGCGCTCTCGTACGTTTCTTTTCTTTTATTATTCATTTATTTATTTTCTTTTTTATTTTTAACCTACACCGCTAAGGAATGAAGAAGAAGAACAAGAAGGAAAAAAAAGAGCGGTAGCGCCGTACGGATATATATATAAATATATATATATATTCCTTTATTATGCAACGATACCAGCATATACACATACGTGTACACGTTGATATGCACACATATCGGAGACTCGGCTTCGTAAATCACGTAGCTCAAGGGATCTCTCGCGCAAGTCGCTTATACGTCTTTCGCGAGACTCGCGAATTGATACAGAGACTAAGAGCGAAGCGAAAGGAGCGAGAGATTTTTATTTTAAAGTGTCGCGGGCCTACCGACGATGTTCATGCCGCGCGGTGGAATTTAGAACATTTGATTTCGTATTATTTGTGAACGATGACTTTATTTGCAAGTTAAACATTTTCATAACGGATTGCCGTTTATTTTAATACTTAACATTATTCGAAATTTAAAAATTATAAGATACCTTACAAACGTTTACATTTATATACGAGTATTTGTATTTAGGAAAAAATGCATATTAATAACATTTAAAGATTATTCATGTCTCTGGATTGTTTTTAAAGTTTACAAGAATTTATTGTGGGATAATCATTATCTACCGTTTCGAAATAATTTTTCTCTCCAAACGATTCGTTCGCTTTCTAATCACAGGACCACAATACACATTATATGAAGAAAATAAGAAGGATCGTAATAATTACTAATTACTTTCTACATTTAATAATTTCATTCACATTCTTTGTAATTAAACAATGGCATCGAAAAAAAGTTAACTTATTTCAATATCGCGTGGCATCGAAATAACGCGTTCAAGTATATACGATGAATCGAGAAACTCATAGAATATAATGAATTATCTAGTCGCGGTCGACGAGGTTAAAAATTTTACGCGTCATCGGAGCTTGTGTACTTTACAATCGTCATTTTCTTTTATCGATATTATCGAAGCGATGGAAATATAATGAAACTTACCGGTTCCGAAAAAACACAGATGATCGATGCAACGATGACGATTACTCTGATCGCATTCGACTCCATTTGTCCGCAGCCTCTTTGATAACCTGAGAATGAAACAGGCCGTAAATTATATTAATACGATTTCGACGTTGATAAACGTAGGTAATAATTATTTTTATTTTTCAAAGTTGTAAAATTATTTATTACCATGTGAACTCATAAAGTATATTAATTTATTAATCAAGCAGCAACATTATCTGCGTTATTACATTATACGACGAAGTTGTAATAAATGTAATTAAAATTATTTTTCCATCCGATCGTAACGATGCCGCGCGATTTAAAATTTTTTACCAAATTACACGAGTTGAAAAAAAGAAAACGAAAACCATACTCGTAAAATGTTACAACTCATAAAGGAAAGAATGTTAATTCGAAGCTTACGGTAACTCATCGACGTACAGATTAACTCTGTTAAAACTATAAAAAAAAAAAAAAAAAAAAAAAAAACGACAGAGATAAAGAGAAATAGAAAAACGACGTTTAATATGTGCAACTACGGATAGTTTCATCTAACGAGCATAAAAGAAAAAAAAAAGAGAGAGAGAGAGAGAGAATCGAAGCGCACGTGTCTAAGATGTAAAACCATTCGTGTAACTCCATTTAATCATATATATAATACACTCTCAAAATCATTCTCCGTCAAACGTCAACTCTGACGCAACGCTCGAAAATAACTCTTTCCATAAACTATTCCATCATATACATTCCGAATCTATAAAACGAGAGAGAGAGAGAGAGAGAGTGTGTGTACGCACGTTCAGACAACCCGTAGTAAAGAGAGAGGGGATAAAGAAAATGGACGTTACAGAGAGAGAGAGAGAGTTGCATAAAACATAGACCACGATGGTGTGTGTATATCGTTACACTCTCGTATCTTGCGCCGATCATCCGGGACAACGGGAGAGTAAAAGACTCCTTTTCGCCTCCGCTCATCCGCCTTTCGCTTTCGGAAGCACGAGACGTCCTTTCTCTCTCCCTCGCTCCCCGACACTTATGTACGCGCGCGAACGCTCCTCTTAAGCCGTACGGAATTGTTTTCTATTATTACCGCAATTTTCTGCCTGAGAATCGTTCATTTTCTTTTCTTTTTTTTTTCGAGATTAATGGCGTCAATATTTCAAATTAAAATTATTATAATAACGGCTTGAACGATTTTGTTTGCATCTGAGTGAGTATTTAAAATTTTAGGAATGTTTTAAAACATTTAAGTAATAATATTACAAAAAGAGAATAAAATTAATTATTTAATAATGTTATAGAATGATAATTTAATCCAATAATTTAATATCTTTAAAATATTAATAACGATATTTATTTAATAATGCAATTGCAATCGACGTCTTATTTATAATTTTTCTAATTTGCTCTTACTAAAATTGTTGATTTACTTCAATATTTAACTATAGTTAAGAAATCGATATCGTAGAACTCGATAAATTACACATTTTTTAAACCACTTTCAATTTTAAAAAATGATTCTGGAATTTTGTTGCTTTAGTTAATGAAAAATCATGTAAAACAATAGTATTTATTTAGAATAGATCACTTGACATACCTTAGATAAATAAAAAAAAAAAAAAAAAGAAATGATATTATAGAGTTTATATTTTATTTTTTAATCCAAATTCTTTTCTATTTGATACATTTAAAATCAGTAGATAAAGTCGGAAATGCTTAGACAACTGCTCAAATATTAGTATAACGTATACACACCTCTTTTGTTTCAGTACTACTAAATGCATGTTTGATAATTTCTTCAATAATAACGATAATTTATAATTATTTATCATTAACTTATACTTTAACGTATAAATTGCATAGGGCTTGAAACGATATTCAAAGAGATGTATTGATATGAAGCGTATATGTAATAAGGCTTAAGTCTTACCATAACAATGTAATTAAAAAACAAATATTTCACACGTAGTCTCATTAGGCTTATATTACGTACGTGTATTGTTAAGAAAATCATTTACTATGTTTATGTAATGCACCTGATGTGAAATAAATCGCAGTTAAACACGAAAATACAACGTTTAAGTTAAGAATTAATTTCTGTTATAAAAAAAAAAGTCATTTACGTAAAACAAATCGATCAAATTCGAAAATTAACGACACTGAATATTTAAACGATGGAAAAATATAATTGTGTAAAAAGAATAAATCTATTAAAATATTAAACGAAGATAATTTCGTAAAATTTTTTCTAAACGACAAACTTTACCAATATCCGATCATAACTTTGAAAAAACAAAAAAAAAAAAAAGAAAGTGGCAATTTAAAATCGGTTAAAAATTATTTTCACTTCCATCCACATTGAATCCCCGAATCATAATTTCTAACTAATCGTCGTCACAATTACCACTTACGTTAGAAATTTCTCTCTTTATCTCACGGTCCACGTAAGCTTGTTCGAAGCTATCCCTTCGGCATTCGGCAACATCAGCGTGTAAGCAGCACCGGCAACGTCAGCATCGTGCGAACTCGAACTCGAGGCGTTACACGATGATTTGATTATATATCCTTTCTGATCTCTCTAACTTGCTGCTTGAGTATATCTTTCGTCGATCTAACTTGCCGGCCGGCACTTTAGAACTTCCGTAATTTTTTTATTACGTATCGATACCCGTATTGTACGAGGTACACTGTCTTTACGTTTCGCTGCGAATTGACGTTTGCGATCTCAACGTTGCTTCAGTTTATTTACGAAGACTATTGTCACTATTGATGTTTGTAGTTGTAGATTCTTAAATTATACGTTAGGTTGAGTCGATGGAAACTACACGATTCTTATTTATTCAATCCCTTAACTTTTGCAAAAGTTATTTTTTAAATCAATTTTTCACATAATTTTTAATTTTTAGAATATCTTTATATGGAATATAAGTATTTTAACGTTTAAAATACAATCGTTAAAAACAAAAACTACATATTCTACTGTACAAAGTTGAAAGAAAATAAATAAAAAAAAAACGTTAAACGATCGTACGACACTCTCGCTTAAAATTTCAATAACGTACGTACAAAATCGTATACGATAAAGTTAAGAAGAAAAAAAAAAAAAATAAATAAATAATAATAAACAATCTCGAAACCATAAACGCTAGCACAAAAACAACAGCGACGGCGTCGATAACGAGAACCTCGCGATACGAGAGTAATAACGGTACCTATATACGTTCTTATACATGTACCTTCGAGAGGAAGGTAAAAGTGCGCGCGAGCGTTAAAGAAACGGCGTGTACAGAGGATCTGCGGGACCGAGAGAGTCGGACTCGCTACTTATATAGAACATCCCCACGTGTACGCCGCTTCTAACTATCTCTCGTTCCTCTCTTCTTCTCTCTATATGTTCGACTCTTGTAACGAGAAGGTTTGCTTCTTTTCCTTTTTTTTTTATATACTATGAATTCTCCCTTCCCTCCCTCCCCCCCCCCTCCTCTTTTTCCCTTGGTAATGCCTGCAACTATGATATTTATGTATATATATATATATCGCGAGCGAATTTGGATCGATCGGTGTGTACTTGCGAAAGTCGACTTGTTTCTTTTTTCCCCCTTTTTTTCTTCTTCTTCTTCTTTGCAATCTCCGGTCGAGATGCCACGAGAATGTCTCGATCGATTGACGCAATGGAATCTTACCGTTTGGATCATTTTGATGATTGTGCTTTGTGTTTTTTTTTTTTTCTTGTTCTTCTTCTTCCGTTTAGGAGATATATAATGCCGACAGGATATTTGAGAATTTTTGCGCGACGATATGAAGAAACAAGGCTTTGCAAGGGTTACGTTGCCTAAGTTGGGCAACCGTTTATGGACTTTATTCTGTGCAATTTGAAATTTTTATATAAAATTTTACATAAGATTTTCAATGTTTCGATTATTTTGTATTATAAATTTATCTACTTATCGATTTTCTATGTCTAACAATATATATTGAAAATTTGTTTTAAATTTAATCTTCAATATACTATTTCATTGAATATTTTGTTTCCATTGCAGATGATTTATCAAGATAATTAAATAATTATGAATTAAAATTACATTATTTATAATATAAAAATTTTTATATTATTTGAAAATTTTCAAATGATTTCATTATTCTGTATATTTACGTATCAATTTATTTACAAAAATAAATAATTTAAATTGATATTTTACGTACAAATAATTCAATAAATCTTTTTTAAAATGTCTTTCCTTTCAAAGGAACACAAATCCGAGTCGTGTATTCAATTCCTAAAAGTGATTAAGTCAATTGGCGAACATGAATACTGGATCAGTCGTATTAATACCGCAAAATCATTCAGTCTTCAACGTGAAACTTTTCACTCGATTTGAATTTCTTCCTTTATCAAAATAATGCAGATAAATGCAATATCTAACAAGTGAGACTGCATAAATTTCAAAGTCGAACAATGAAAGACTTTCGAAAAATCTCATATTTAAAATTGAACTTTGCTAAAAGTTTCCCTAGTCGCACAATAAGAAAAAAAAAAAAAAAAAAAAGCGTTCCGAAATTATCATAAAAAAAATTCCCAACATTTTTTAACAAATAATCTTCAAAAAAAAAAAAAAAAAAAACTCACGACAGCTTCAATTGAATGACATTCAACATCTGCACATAAGAGAGAAAGAGAAAGAAAGAAACAAGGTGTCTCGCATAAAAAAACATCACGTTCACATCTCACACAGCGGAACCCCAAAACATTCCCACCGTCGAAATAATTCAAAAGAGAAAAGATGAAATAAGAAAAAAAAAAAAGACAACAACAGCGACACACACACACACACACATACGTGCGAGAGTGGAACTACATAATTACATAAGCCCCTCTTCCGCGGAAATCGCTTCCGCACACGCTCTTGAACATCGTTCACTCGGGTCGCCAACGAGGCCGAGATCGAAAGTCCATATAGCCGCTCAACGAGCCTTGCGAGAATAAGGATAAGAAGAAGAAGAAGAAGAAGAAGAAGAACGTGAAGAAGAATGCCGTGGTAGTCTATTGAGCAACGATATAGAGAAAGAAAAAGAGAGAGAGAGGGAACGATGCGTTCTAGATTATATCGCGGCACTCGCGCGCACGCGCAGCCGATTTAGAAAGCTGCCGGAGTGCAACTACGCTGGACGTGTTTTAACCATATGTACATTTATTCATGTATGTGTGTATGTTTATGCATTATACACGCGTATATACGTACGTATATATAAGAATGTATGCAGGATCGTTAATTCACGTGGGCACGAGGATTACCGGCCTTATGGTTTATATATACGATATATATGACAACGAACTGCGAAAATTTATCTCAGGGACGATAACTTTTAAAAAAGAGTGGAAACGATTAACGCGTGTGCTTCAAAATGGGTTTACTTTTTTTTTTTTTTTTTTTTTTTTTTTTTGAAAGGGAAGTCTATCGCTGTCTTCTATTCGCTTGGCTGCACTTCCTAAGGATTTCTATCGGTTATTTCTTATGATGCGTTGATATTCTGGAAAATCATAGGTTGCTTTTAAAAGAATGGAGATGTTGTTGAAAAAAAAAAAAAAAAAAAAAAAAAGAATACATTACATTGTTTGTCGAAGAATACAACATTTATATTTAAATAGTCTTATCAATATCTCTTCCTAATCGAAAAACTTTCGAGATATTTTTTAACCTTATTTAACGTTTTTGCGGTGCTTATACTTATGATAATAGAAAAATATTTCATTTTAAATATAAACAAACGCAACCTTAAAGAATAACTTCTTCGAGTGTAAATTAAGCTAAAAAAAAAAAAAAAAAGAAACAGTAGTACATGAAACTTAGGCTATAACTTGGGTAACGTACAATAACTTAAGTCTATGCATACATAAGTATACTTACGCGTATCTAGCAAATCACCGTCTCACCTACATAGATGATTATCTACTTGTAATATACTTAAAGAAAAATAAAAACCGCAGATTATCTCGCTTTGATCTCGAGAGAAAAAAAAAAAAAAAAAAACGCGTTATTTTCATTTCGTACTTTTAATATTTTCCCTTGCGAATAATTATACCGAAAGAACAGTACCTAAAATGCTTTCATCCGGTCGCCGCGATATTTGGTTCTTTGTTTCGCTCGAATAGAAATTTTTTTTTTTTTAATTTTTATAAATATGCCGTTGAAAATCATTAAAAATTAATATCAATGAATCTACGACGATTCAATTTCAAACAAACTTTTTACAATTTGTCGTCGTAGCTTTCTTTTAATTTTTATAAGAAAAAGAAAATAAATTTTCGAACAAAGAAAATAAAAGAAAAAATTTACACGTAGCGAGTTTCCTTTCGTTTAAAGTGATTTTCAGCCGGTAACGTAGAAAATGTATATATATATATATATATATATATATATATATATAAATGAAAAACGCACCGTGAGAGATAATCAAGAATACGCGAGCGCACGTATACACATCGGGAAAGGAAGGATTCGCTCGTTTAAACGGCGCATTATGATTCGCCGAGGCCTTTCTACCATCGAGAGTAAAGGCTAGCCAGAGAAAAGAGCCGAGAGAGTAATTTTAAGAGAGCTCGGGATAATGAAACTCCGGAATACACGAGTTGTTTTCGTACGGCTTCGAGGATGGCAAGCAGTTGGATGAGATTATTTTTATTCTTAACGCGTTGAGAGTGAAGATCCGAACGGAAATAAACGTCGTTGTATTTAAATTTTTTAATCCGAAGAAAGTAATGGTAATGTGATATTAATTTTGAATAAATTTTAATTGAATAACTTTGCAGATCGTTAAACGGTTAGTGTTTTTTTTTTTTTGTTTTTCGTTTTTTGTTTTTTTTTTTTTTTTTTGCGAAAAATGTAAAATCTTTACCATTAGAAACGGTGTAATCGTCTTGCGTTAATCCTTGACATTTGCATCTAAGATCTTAATTAATATACGTATTCTTAGAAAAGAAGTCATCGTTTACAAACTATAATCCATGTTAATTTCTAAGTTAATTAAACTTAACTCAACTTCGTTAAATTCCTCCTCCCGCAGCGTAGCATCCATAAATCCAAAAGAGTTTACGAAAGTATTGCAACTTTGATAATTCATCTGTACGTACAAATAAGATGTAAAAAAAAGAAAAAAAAAGAAAAAAAGAAAAAGGAAAAATAAGCGAACAAATCGATTACACAGCGGTAGATAATAACGAAAGACCGTAAAACCAAACGAAATCTACTGAACTCATCCGATCTTCGGTTGAGGGCAGCGCGCGAGAGTATTAACTCGAGCAGCGAGCTCTCGCGGATTACTCCTATAAACTGGATCAAAGAATTCCACCGTCTGGCCGTGCAAACGTTAACTTTTGATAATTTTCGTCTGTTCGATAATGGAATTGCGAACGCTAATTAGATACGTTACGTTGGGATTCGATCGATTCAATTTTAAACATTTTAGGCGAGAATTTTTCTTTCTTACATTTTTTATTTTCTTTTGCGCTAGATGAGTGGGTATTATTAAAATTGATTCTTTTTTTTTTATTTTGTTTGCTTATCAAAGGTAATATTATTAAAAATTTCAACCATGCTTCTTATCAATATTATAAATTTTATAACTTCTATTATTTCAAATATTACAAAATTGTTAAAAACAAAAAAAAAAAAAATCTTAAGTAATACATACATTTAACTTGACACATAATTTTGATTAATCGTAAAATCTCGAATAATTAAATCTAATTTCTAAGCTACAGCAAAATTATAAAGAAAACAGGTTCAACTAAAACATTGGTAATTTATAATCTTCTCTATCTCTCGTTCAAATAATTATATAATCCGTTTAAATTCATCTAAAATAAAAGAAAAAAAAGAAAGAAGAAATAATTCGATCGTTTAATTTACCGTATTTCGCAAAATTAAAAAATAATAATGCGCACGCGCAGAATTCAAGAATAAAATATCTTACTGAATGAAAACGAAGCAACAACATAAATACTAGATTAATTTAGCTTACCTTACGTCTCCAGGGCAATTAACGCGGTAATTCAATCTGGAAACTGCAACATAATTAGTCAGCGATACGCGTCATTATATATACATGCTATTTTAAAAGGATTCCAGAATTAGAACGTATTAGTTACTTTTAACTGCCCCTGAGTGCGAATGTACAAATGTGAGAGATTTTCATTTTATGTTGTTTACTTACAAAAGGAAGAATAAAACAGGTGAGAGTCGCTGAAAACATTATTATCGCAATCTTCTTTGCGAATGGAATTGTCAAGAAGTTTGTTTCGTCTTTTGATTAACGATGCATAAAAAACGATGATATACATATATATATATATATATATATATATGTGTATGTAATTTAACTTATACAAATGTATAGCTATGCATTTAATATTATTAACATAAATTATAGACTTAGTTTACTTTCTGATATCGAATCGATAAATGTTAAGCAATGCGTTATTAATAAAAATTAATCACATCGATATAATCAACATTGCTCTATTAAAGTTTTATATATTTTATACATACATCTATTTTACTTTGAAAATAAAAATAATCAGCCAAAAATCATCATAACGCTGAATTTTCACAAAAAAAAAAAAAATATTTAAGAAAATCATCATCCATTAATTAAGAAACATTGTTCCATACGCGCAAGCTATATTATACAAGTATTATTCGAGTATATCCTTTTAAAAACTCGATCACGCGGCTATACTTTTAACGCTTTCACTCTATCCCCGCGTTCTTCCATTATATATGCAACTTATATATATATACAATATATATATATATATATATATATATAACTTCGTTTAATCGCGAGTGAATGACGTCATTTCGCATGCCGAGAATTACACGCGCAAACGCGTCTCGCATAACAATTGATACGCGCATACGTAGGCCCGCGAACGCCATTGTCAAAGATCCCCTCTACATGCGGTTATTACTTTTTTCTTTCGTAACTCGTAAACGTGTCTGCGTTATGTGTTTTTTTTTTTTTTTTTTTTTTTTTTTTTTTTAATTTTAAATTTTGAATACCAAAGCGTGTAATAATTCGCTCGCTTTAAGATCGCTTGTTTTGATACTTAAAATATATTTATGGATTCGATATAGAAATACGCATTCATGAATTAAACATTGATATAACAGTTTTGTGAGTATCGTAATGCGACGAAGGACATTTTGTATTGAAATCGTTTTTAATTTTAACGGAGTCACTTGTGGTATAAACTGCACACATAAATGGCGAAAATTTTCACGACAATACAAGCGATTGCCTTTTTTATAATTAATTTTAATCGCCAGTAATTTTTCACTTCCAGTATCTTAACATAATCAAGATTCCTTAATTTTAAATGTAACGTAAACGACTAACTTAGTTAATGTTTATTGTTTATTCTCGATTCTTAATGCTCTTAATAATCGTGTCCCTTAATAAAATGCGTTGAATCGAAAATTCCGATGGAAGATTACGACAATAAGTTAGTAAATAATATTTATGTAACATTTAATTAGTCTTCGATATACACTGTTGTTATTAATTAAAATTACATAATATACATGACTTTCGTAACATTATTTACCATACGAAAAAATAAAAAAAAAATAAAAAAAAAACAGATAAGATAGAAAGAATGAAAAATAACTTAATATGCCTACGTGTAATAATTAAACTATATATATATATATATATATATATATATATATATATATATATATATATATTACAAATACCAACGCACAGTTTTGCATCACTGAGAGCTCATCGTTTCACACTTTTTCTCATTCCGCGTTTCTTCCCCATCTTATATCGGCTCTTTCATTCTTTTTTTAACGTTAATTAAATAATAATGAAGGATGATGAAAATAAATAATGTTAACGCGCACGGCGCGAACCTATATGTAAGGAATCGTTTGACACGTTCCTCTGTCTGCGTCGGTATATGTGGTATGGTTTTGTAAATTTAATATATGTATATACACCGTAAAGATAAAATAAGCAAAGAAAAATACGCGCGTACGAGTTGAATTTGTTTTTCCTTTCTTTTTCATTTTTTATTATTTTTTTTTTTTTTTTTTTTTTTGTTGTCCTCTCGCTTTTCATTTTCTTCTTTGTTTCGCGCGTGAAATATTCCGTTAATTATCTACGGACAAATCCAGCGGAATGCAAAATGTTGTAGATTTTTTCACGCGGTATCATGTCGGTGTCTCGATGGGTTACCTGTACGAGAAAACGGAAATTTAATCAATCGATCTCTTTAGAAAAAAAAAAAAAGAAAAAAAAAAAAGAATCACAAACCTGAGCCTCTTTATAACCAAACCAAGAAGGTTGAGCGAGTGCCGCGACGATTCGAGGATTCTTGTAGAAGTTGTTCCTCAGATGATCGGGTAGCCCAGCCTCGATCGCGTCGTTCTCCAGGATAGCGGGATGCGGCAACGGCGCGACGTTACGGATGAGGATTTGGGGTGCCGCGACGCACAATCCAACGATGGATACGAGTATCAGCGCTCGGAGCATTGTCGAGTTGTTGCTTCTTAAAAGTAAAAATTATTTGTTTTAAAGATTATTTATGTGAGTTAATTTTTATGTTTGAGAATTTTTTATTAATGGTTACTTCTTAACGAATTATGACGTTCAAGAAAAATAAGTACTTAAAAAAGAAAAATACCAAATGGTAACTGGTATTTAAGTTGAATTAATGAATCGATCTGTTTGAAATGTTATTTTTATTTGAAACCGAAATTCTAACGCTACTTAATTTAATTGAATTGTTAAAATGAATGATGTGAAATAATATTTGTAAATATTTTCCTCTTTTAAAATATGCGATACTTCTACCTATATATATATATATATATATATATATATATATAATAGTAAATATTATAGAATGTTTTTTTCTTTGTATGCAATACTCTATTTTACAAAATGTAAATTTATATTACAAATATATAAGATTGTGAACGAATAAATAGTAGAAAAAAAAAATAAATATCTTCGTTGCTTCTATGATTTTCGAAATCTTTTCCTTATTTAAAATTAACACAGACACACACATTTTGTTGTATTACTGCAATATAGAATGTTTAATTTCACAAGTAAACAAGTGTGTGCTAGAATTAGATTTTAGAAAGTAAAATTTTTAATACATTCGAGACAGTATAAGTTACCAATGAACAGGTAAAGTATCGATATTGTTACATTTATGTATTACGTACATTTCCAATGAATAATTCGATTGAAAGATATTTTATATATTTTATATCGAATTAATATACTCATTAAAAAATGTTTTTAATATAAAGCAAAAGAATTTCTTATTAATCACAATATACTTTTTTTTTTTTTTAATTAATCTTATTAATAATTACCCAACTTGTTTTACAAAATATTTGTCTTTTAAATTAAAAATATTGTTCTTAAAATAATATTCATATTCTACATACATGGCTTTAATTTTTAATGTTACTGTTTTATCTTTTGAGTCGTAAACATTGAAATATACGACGTTGTCATATTCGTTTTCTTCAACCAGGCAAAGCAAATAAGGCGACAGAGAAAGTAGATATTTATTATTGTTACAAGTAACTTTAAAAATTATAATATATATATATATAATAAAAGGAAGCATATGCGTAAAATTTTTATTAAAATAATCGATAAAATCAAAGCTAAATTATTACCGATAAATTTATTTAAAATGCCAGGTAAGTTTAAAAGTTATTTTACATTTTTATAAAGTAATTATATACGCAGGTATATTTACCAATCGTTACGTAACCGTACAAAATTAAAAATTATTTTTTTTTTGTAAAAAAAATTTATCCATACGTTTACTTGAATTTCAAAAATTCGTAAATTCCGCGTAACGTAATACGCAACAGCTTGAAAATTATTTATTCGTGGAGAAGGATCTTTTTACCCATGGCATTAACAAGCTCATTGTTCTCATTATTCAAGAAGAAAAAATAATAAATAAAATAAAAAGCTAAAGACGAAGAAATAAAATTTTGAACTTCGCGATTGTCGGAAATACGCGTCTCCTTAAATTTTTTTTTTTTTTTTTTTTTTTTTTTTTTTTGTACCATCGCACCAACGCCTTGAAAAGGTGAACGGCTGCCGAGTGTACACATGCCTCGGGCTATCGACGGCATTGCGCTTCCTTTTTTTTCTCGGGTGTAAGCGTAAAAACGACGTGTCCGCGCGTGGAATTTTCGTTATATTCGTTCTGACACTGATCTCGATGATGCAAACCGCCTTTTTTTTACTCTTTCTCTTTCTCGTTTTCACCATCGTTCGGCTTTGTTTGTGTGGAAGCGAGGTACTTTTATTTTCAAGGGTATCGAGTGGCGGTTCAAGTTCTTGATTTTTGCTACTTCTTTTCCGATACTTTTTTTTTTAATTAAAACTACTGCTTTTATACGAGACGATTGAGAGATCATTATTTGCGGCAATGAACTCGGATATTTAAAATTTTGATATTTTATGATTATATATATATATATGTTTAATATAATTTGTAATTATGATTACATATATTATTTTGATATATGGAATGATATGTGTTTGTGTGTTACTGTTGCTGCTGAATTTCGAATATTTTTTTTACAGATGAAATAAGTGACCGCGAATTAAAATTAACCATCGATTAAAATTTAAAATGTACCAAAAGAATTTTGTTTCGTAGTGAAATAAATACTTTTATTTATCGATATATACCACGTGTGTGTCATAATTAATTTAAAAAGCTCCGTACAAATTAAGAATCGGCAAAGAAAGAAAAAAACATTTTTTATATCAAGTTGTCTATTTGTTTATTTCATTATTTATATATAACCATTCTTGTATTATTGTATTTAAATTCATGCAGAGACAAAATTTTTGTACGCAAAGTTCATGAAATACCATAAGAGAAAGTGTGCTTTCGATTCCTGTTTCAATTATGCTTATACTAAACATATTTATCTTAAATATTATAAGAATGTAAATTTAAAATTTATGGAATATACATGTAAAATATTTACTAGAATAATAATCATTAAATTGATTAAAACTAAAATCTTTGTAAATAGAACGAATTTTTCATTGATTTACACAACAATGAACATCACCTACCTTATTATATATAAAAATCAAACTATCCTTGGCTTCACCAAACATACACAAAAATCTAAAAACGAAACAAAAAAAAAAAAAAAAAAACCACCAAAAATAAATATTAAAAATCGATGAAAAAAAAAAAAAAAAAAAAAACAACAATTTAAA
This sequence comes from Chalcis sispes, assembly GCA_949987625.1. NCBI lineage: Eukaryota > Metazoa > Arthropoda > Insecta > Hymenoptera > Chalcididae > Chalcis > Chalcis sispes. The sequence goes on from OX465094.1 coordinate 12,914,590, forward strand.
CAATAAGAACACGAAAAGAAAAGGAACGAAAGAAAACCGAAAATGCGAGAAGGAAAGGCGTCAAACGGCGCGAAACGTAGGATAACTGGTGTCCCGCGCGTAACTGGCCGTGAGTTCCGCGTTCACGGGTCTCTTATATAGACGATATATAGGCGGTGGTGACCGGCTCACCGGAGTAACATTATATATAGGAAGCCGAGTTTATACTTCATTTTTATATTATTCTCTCCGCTTTCGCCCCCCCCCCCTCCTCTTCTCGCTTCTCATTCTTCATTCTTACGTTTTTATGCATACGTACACTACGCGTTGTGCTGTATTTTCAATCACGTTATATGTATACATAAAATACGTGCTTAAGATCCGGTCACTCGTTCGTTGGTCCCGATAAACACGGAGTCGATCGTTATTTCGGAGCCTTGAAAGATCGCGAGAGAGAAGTGACTCGACGATTGCCTTTGCTATCCTGAAAACTGAGTCAAGGGTATAAGTGCGGATTGGCCATAGGCGTTTGTTCTTATTTTTTTTTTTTTTTTCTTTTCCAATTTAGAGCTGTTTCGTCTACGTTTTTTTTTTTTTTTCATTCTATAATAGATTCTTTTTTTTTTTTTTTTTTTACGTGAATCATCCGCAATCGTCGGAGCTGTTATCTTCAACCTTCTTCTATGGATAACGAGAATTTTTCAAACTTCCTGCACTGCACTTGATTTACTTCTTATTGATCTGAACTATAAATAGCGCTGTTTTTTAAGTTAAATTAGATTTGACAATATAAATAATAACTACAATTTATGTATTAAAATTTTAAAAGACAAATGTTAAGATCTCTGAAAAATTAGTCTTTATCATTATTGCCAAGGTATTACTTCGCGATAACGAGCATTAATTAATGTTTTTTTAAAACTTTTACATGTACTGTAAAAATTTTCAAACGTTAAAAGTGTAAATAAAGTATACACGAATAATATAGATGTATATTAATATGAAATAAAGTAATCTTAAATATCTCGTAATAAAAGTATTTATTTATAATATTTACTTATGCACGTTTTTGGAAAATTTACAAATTAATTAACCCTCATTTTTACTTTCAAAGATAAAATTGAGAATATCATTTTACAGTATACAGTTACATACCTTTAAATAATATCAATAAAGAAATATTTAATAAGCTTATCCAGTAAGGGTGAAATACAATCGTTTGCAAACGCAATTTTAATACTATCAGACATTAAAAAGTTTCTTTAATTCACGTAATCAAAATAAACTCCGCCGGAACGTAAAATTACAAAACCTGTACGGATCTCAAACAATCCGGCCGAGAAAATATTCGTGATCCATATACATATAAGATCGATATTAAAATCACTCGATCGATCATTTCTCACGGAAGTACAACAAAACAATAACGATCTCCGAGCCGTCGGTGTCAAGTTCAAAAATTTTCAGACGCACGAATTGAAATCCATTGGTATATTATGCCTATGCGTTCAAGGGAAGTCAAGCGCGATTTTATTATTCTTTATTATCGATTCGCGCCTTTCACTCCTCGCGCAAAGGCAAAGGCCGACCTCCGATGAGAGAAAAGAAAAAAAAAAGAAACATTAGGCATAAGATATCGAGGTCTCTCTCTCTCTCTCTCTCTTCCTCTCTTAACGTATCTATACTTGTCCAATGAATAACGCGTGTGTTTGTCAAAGAATCAAGTTATTGAGCTCGATATCGATGTTAATATCGAGATTTTTAACGAATATGGAACGTGAGCTCTGTTATTTAAATCAAAAATAAAATATAATACTTTAATTTTAAAAAATGGTACATTGCTAATTATAATGTATAAAATCAATAATTCAACAATAATTTTATCACATTAAATTGCCATAAAATTAACTTTTACCGATAAGTCTTACTTTTTGGTTGCTTTTTTTCGTGTTTTTTTTTTTTTTTTTTTTATATTAGAAAAATTTTCCTTAGCAAATATTTTTAAATATAAATTTAAAAAATTAAAGAATTTAAAATTTGTTCAAAATTTATAAAAAAAATAAAGTAAAATTAATGATTAAATAAAAAAAAATAAAAATAACCGCATTGAAAATAATAGAAAAGCAGGACAATTAAACGTATAACATGGATAAATGGATATCAAAATAAGTTTAGAGACGTTTTTTTTTTTTTTTTTTTCATTTTATATTTTATTACCTAATCAAATGTATTTTTACTTATAATTTCATGTTACAATCTATATCTATTACGATATACAAACGATAACGCGATCTCGTCAAATGCATATAAAGATTGTTTTTTTTTTCTTTTGTTCTTGTTCTTATTTTTCAAAAAACAACGCAAGAATAAGAAAATTGGGGGGGGGGAGGGTCGAACAATAAATATAGCGTCGTGAAAGAGTATATAATCTTGAGTCAGAGGCGATCGTAAAACACGTGATGTCTTAGCTGTCCAGTCTCCATGTTTTATCATTTTTTTTTTTTTTCATTTTTATTATTACTATTATTATTAATCTCTGCGTGTCATCATGTTTTTTCCCTTTATTTTTCTTCGTTTTCGTTTACGTTATCTTCTTTATTCTTTTTCTTTCTTTTTTTTCTTTTTTTTTTTTTTCAAAAAATCAGGCGCGCATTATCTCGTTATATTCATGTTTATATAATTTTTTTTTTTTTGTTTTTTTTTGTTTTTTTTTTATTCTTTAATGCGTAATCTTTATTTTTTTTCGTATGTAATTGTGTTTATTACAAGGAAAATGAACGCGAGTCGATCGAACGCAACGCAACGATACAAAGAGCGTGTTTAGTAATATTTATATATTTATATTATAAAGTCTAATGAATTCATATTATATATTGTACTTAATTCATTAATATGATAGCAGCCTCGCTCTCTAATGATACTAAATGTAATAATTGCGTAATGCATCGGTAATTATACTTTTCTCTCGCTCTATCAATCGTTTAAGTCGTCAGGATTATCATCAATGACGTGACTTTTTCTTATCTCTTTCTTTCTTTCTTTCCCTTAATTTTTTGTCCTTTATTTTATTCAAATAATAATATAATATACTCGTCCAAGTGACTTTGTTACTTTTTTTTTTTATGTAATTAATATTTTTGTTAATTTAATTTATTTTATTTATTTTTTTTTTTTTGTTTGTTTTGTATCATCGCTTCCTATGATTCCGAGCAAACAATCTCTATTAAATAAATTTCGAAAATTAAATTTTTCAAATGATTCGTGTTTCCACATTTTTTGGCTTTATCATTTAGAGTATAACAATCACAATGGCGTTATTTTAAAAAATAGATTCGAATCCCGTTGGAAAATTAGCAAAAACTTGAATTAATTATTCCATATTTTCTATCTTTTATTTTCTTACCCTTTTCAAGTCTTTTATTCTTTCTCTTCAATTATCATTGCACTTGAGAAATATCGTAACAAAACGAAAAACAAAATTTGAAGAAAAAATTAAAAAAAAAAAAAAAAAAAAATTAAAAGATTGGTTGATCGTTAACGTTTTTCTTTTTTCTTAGTCAATTCGGCTGTTCTGCCAAAAGAATCATCTTTAACAGGGCATTGTAAACAAGTGCATTAGCCAAGTGATATATTTGAATAATTCGTGATTACATTTCTCTACAGTGACATATCTTTTGCGAAGGTAATATAGCTCGTATTTTATTATTTATTCGATCTTTCAAAGCTGATCTTTCATTTTTAAATAATCGAATGAATCCACCAAAATAAATGAAATTATTTATATTATAAATCGAAACTTTATAAATATGATTAATTTTTTTATTTAGTATATTTATAAAATTTTTAATTGTACTTGTGCAATTTTCGATTTTTAATAATTGTTACAAAATTTTTTCAATTATTCTTGTTAAACTTTTGAAATAATGCATTCTGATTTAATGTTTACATTAAACTTAACTATCTTATTAATCATATGTGGCGTATCCATTCGACTTTAAAACTTTTCAAATGTTTTTCATCCGCACATTTTCTTTATTCGATTTCTTTAATCCACAAGTGGTATACATTTATTTTACTCTTGCATTCGAAGTAAATAAATAAGATCGTCAAACGGAAATAAAATTTCTAAGAGATAGAATTTAGAAGATACAAAAGAACAAAATTTCTTAGAAATAATAAAGAAACATGATTTCTTCAAATTTTTTTCGATTTTGTTTGTTTACTCCATATTTCATACGGTACGTATGATTTACTTTTATTCTTTTTTTTTTTTTTTTTTTTTTTTTTTACTTAAATAAGATAAAATTTCATAAATCTAAATTTTTTCTTTCGTATACAAAAGCAACGATACATGCGTATTAATATTTATAATTTATTTTTACGATTCCAATATAAGTATTATTCAATGTAATAATTATTCTTTGCATCAATAAATGGTTGTCTCTAATTTCAAGCATAAATATTAAGTTTTATACCTTTTTTTTTTTTACTTTGAATAAATGAAATATATTATAAAAAAATTATTGCAAATCATTCCATTTGCAATCGAATGTTCATTCGAATACGCACCTAAAGAATTATGTATAATAAAGAAATAATAATTTCTTCTTATAAGTATTAAATCAGCGATTATCGAATAACTTACACTTTCGTCGCAATTCAAGAATAGTCTTATTTATTTACTCTTTCCTCTCTGAAGCTTTAACACGGCTTTGATACATCTTTACTATTCTTGCTTTGTTTATGGTTTTCATTCGTTATCGCTTCAGTTTAAATCTGTCCTTGATTATTAAGAGGTACCTAGCATTTCCATACCAACCAACTCACTATCACACTTTATTTACTTTTTCTTGATTTTTATTTAACCTCGCATATATAAGATAGCACTGAAATAATGGTAATTTTTTCTTTGTTTTATTCACCTTTAATTTTATTCATTATATATATATATATAATTTATCGGCAATGGAGCATCGCCCATTTGCGCGTGAATAATTTATTTTCATGCTAGTCTGCTCGGATATCTTCACGTTACCTTTTTTTTTTACTTTATCGTTTTGTTCTCTATTCTTTTTTTTCTTTATTTCGTTTCTTGGACGTTGGACTTTCTCGTATATATGCGTATATAAAAAAGAAGAAAGAAGAGAGGTGATGTTACGATGCAGTAATGTCGTAAAAAAGCATATTGCGTAAGTATAAATACTCGGCACGACTCCGTGCACAAAATTCGAGTCGAATCCTAAATAAATTCGAAGTGATATTTCGTTACTTTTTGAGAGAGAGAGAAAGAGGGAGAGAGACAGAAAGAGAGAGAGAGAGAGAGAGAAAGAGAGAAAGAAAGAGAGAAAAAGAGAGAGAGAGAAAGAGAGAGAAAGTTGGAAAACGATTCTCGATTACGAGAATTAAAATTCTATACGAACGTGCGAACGATTATGTTCGAAGGGCGCGAATAATCGAAAGAGAAAATAAAAGCGATCGCGCATTATTTTAACTCCTATGTATCGATAAAACGAAACTTCACTTCGAAATAATTTAAGAATAAAGGCTCCTTAATTGCAACTCTGGCCTCTTCCTACGTTATATATCCTGCTTTGTTTTTCGCATCGTCTCCCATAGCGAAGTAACAGTTCACGTGTTTTAACGGTATGTGTGTGTTGTCTATCTTGAGAAAAAAAAAAAAAAAAAAAAAAAAGAACGAATAAATAAAATAAATAAATAAAACGTTGAAATTTTGTTATTCAAATGGGATACGGCGAAAGTAAAAAATAATAATGAAAAAATATAAGGACCGTTTTTAGTTTTTGCTAAGTTTGTTTAAACGTGTGGAAGGATGTGAACGGCATCGTGTATCGAAGTAACGATATTGAGATTAAAGTTTCAATTGGAACAATTATGAAAAACAATGCGCTCGTAATAGTTAGTACAATTATATTTCGTTTTATCGATAATCATCGATAAAATATCGGAGTGTGGCCGTTGTCAGTCTTTTACGTACATACGTTTTTACGTAAAATAAAAGAAAAAAAACAACAACTTTTAAAAGTTTCACCTTTTACATGCGCGGCATATAAAAGGTGAAACAAAGTAACTTTTGAAAATTCGAAACAAAGTAACTTTTCAGCGAATATGAGAAAAAAAAAAAAAAAAAAAGAGAGAGAGAGAAGCAACAACTGCAAGTAATCGTCGTCATGTCATATCGTCCACGTCGTCGTAGTGTACTGTAATCGTCGTTGAATTATTTTCGCGCGCAATAACCTCGCGAGCGTCGAATAACGGATATCCAGCTGGAAAATACAGAAAAAATCTCGCGAGCTAATTCGGATCGACGCGTCGCGAAATTACGTGAGCTCGACTTATAAAAAACATGGTTAAATCAAACGGTAAAACATCGAAATTAGCACTTCTTTTTTTTTTCTTTTTGTCTTTATACATATATAAAAGGGCGTAAAACTGTAAAGTTAATCAATGCGTATGTTTGGCGTATATTAAAAATCTCGTCGAATCACAAAGTATTAAACAAGGAGAAATATATCGACGTAATATTACAATGTAATCGTTTACAAATAACAACGAACGCACGCAGTCCAGAGTCGCATTTTTGGAATATATAATCGTTCTTTTTTCTCCTTTATTTTTCACTTTTTATTTTACTCGTGTTCATCGTCTCTCCCACTCTGTATTCCCCCTATTTACCATTTTTTATCTTCAAATTACTTTTTTTCTTTTTTTTTTTTTTTCTTTTTTTTTCTTTTTATTATTATTATTTTCATTTATTTTTAAAGTTTAATACACGGCCTGCCTTTCCCAACATCGTTAACGCATGCTGCTGGGACCAGCTCAGCCGAATCTAGTGTTTTTTTTTTTTTTTTTCTATTTTTGTTTAGTTACGGTAAAAAATAGCGTAAACGGCACTGTATTAGGAAGAAGCAAAATACACGTTACATTCTCATTATTTTTATCGTTGATAAATGCTATAGTACTTTTTTTTTTTTTATTTATTTATTTCCTTAAAAATTTTTTTACTCCCCCATTCGTGTGGTATAATATAACCTCGCGAGTTCGCCATTTTTTTACGTCGGTCTTCCTTTATTTTAATTTTTTTTTTTTTTTTCTACTCTTTTTTTACTTTTTTTTTACTTTTATGCTCTCTTTGTCCTCATCGTCGTCATTAATCATTTTTTCGACCCCGCTCGTTTTGTTTGTTTTTTTTTTTTTATTTTTTTATTTTATTTTGTTTTAAATAGTTTCATTATTTTTTATTTTTTTATCTCGTCTGTGTCATTTATTTTTTTTTTCTCTTTTTTGTTTCATTTCTTTCATTATCAATAGTATTATCGTTTATAAGTAATATTCGCTATTTTTACAACACGAGGAGCTCGCGATTGCCATGTGTATATATATGTCCGTACGCGTGAATGTGTGTACTTGTAGTTAAAGAGATAAATGCACGCGAGCTCCCAATCAAAAAACTTGCCAACGCTTATTTTGTTTTCTTCATGCGTTTAAATTTTTTTATTTTATTATATTTTATTATTATTATTAATTTTTTTTTTTTTTTTTTTTTTGTTTTGTTTTATTATACTCGTTAATCGTCGTACTCACATTCTCACTCCGTTCCGCTCGTTCGTTCGTTCGCTCGCTAATTCGGCATTCATTCAATCGTCACTCTTCTTTCGTCACTCGCTGAAATCTCTAGCAGGTAAAACGTATTATTATTTTATTTAATTTTATATTATTTTTTTATTCTCTATACAAGCACGAGGCAAAGTCGCGTTGAATCTCTTTAACGAGTCGAAAGGCGCGTAAAATACTTGAATTTGCATTATTCTTTTTTTTTTTATTTTTATTTATTTATTTATTTATTTATTTATTTATTTATTATTATTATTATTATTTTTTTTTTTTTTTTTTTTTTTTAACTACGTCAGTTATACACAGCGTTGCGATCGGTCTAAAGAGAAAAAACGTCGATCGGCTCGTCAATTGCAAAAATACTAGAGCTGTATATACATGGCCGATTTATGTACGGTCGATCGATTTTCAAGTGAATGATCGATCAAACGATTACTTCGTTATGGAAATCGATTAATCGAATGTCAATTGGCATTTAAAGATGAAAAAAAAAAAAAAAAAAAAAAATCATCATATATCGAATATAGTCATGATTAATCGATTTCTAAGATTGTACAAATTGAACAACAATCTATGTCGTGCTTTAAACAAAGCCATTTCTACTGTGTTAAAGTGCAGATTTAATGAGTGACGTATAAGAACGAACCTCTTCAAATCTATTACAGTAAAAATAGCTGCACATATTCTTTTTTGAAAAATTATTCTATGTAAATTTTTATACACTTGGACATGAAAACTATTGTTCAAACTTTTGAATTTTTAATGTTTCGAGATCGAACAATCGATTTTTAAAATTGTAAGGATCGATTAATCGAATAATTTAACTTTATCCGATCAACATTGTAAAATTTTTAAAAGAGAAAGATAAATCAAAACGATAAATTCATGGTACGATCGGTAAATTTATTAATCGATTAATCGATTATCAAGACAATACTTTGAAAATCGATCGAACGACCAAATTTACGCATCATAACTCGCTAAATAGTAACTTTGCCTCGTGTTTTTTTTTTATTTTTTTATTTTTTTTTATTTTTTTTTATTTTTTTTTTTTTTATCATTTCGCCAACGCCTTAACGTTTTCCTCCTTTCGAAAGGTACAATTCTAAAATGTGTGTATTTTTATGTGTAATATAAACTTCTCAACGTCTCGTTCCGTTGCCTATTTTTTTTTTTTTTTTTTACCCTCCCATCCTTTTTCTTTTTCTCCACCGTTTAAAACTTGTGCTTCGTCATCAAACTCACTCTCTTTCTCTCTATTATCTCATATTCATTTTTTTTTTTTTTTGTTTTTTGTTTTTTCTCTTTAAAAACTACGCGATGCGCCTAAAGTGATGGCTTAAGTTTCTAGGATCCTCGATAATAATTGAATCGGATAAATTAATACTCGTAACTGTGTAGGTTTTTTTTCACTTTTTTTTTCTCATTCTACCTAGGCTAGACTCCGACGGAAAAATATATTTATAAAAAGTTTTTAATATTATATTATATTATATTATATTATTTCATATTATATTATATAATTAATATATATATATATATATTTATATATTTATATATTTATATACGTTTCAAGCGTTCTATATATCGTACTAATTCTCTACTTAATAACTAAGCTCTCGCATATCCTCAAAAAACTCATACGTGATTCAGCAACTTTTTTTTAGTCGGTACCTTTAATTCTTTTCTCCTTTAATCCTTAATCGTTCTTAATTTTTCTGCTCCGTAATTATTTATTTTTTCTTTACTTGATCGACTTTACCCTCGTCGCGCGTTTCTTTCATTTAATTAAATTCTTTTTTTTTTCTTCTTTTTATTTTCAGTAATATACAGACAAATAACTTGAGTAAAATCGTCGGAACGAAACGTCGCGTAGTGAAAAATTTTGTCCTTTTTTTTGTTTACTAACACTTTATTTTTCTTTTTATTTTTTTTTTTTGGATGGAATCCGTTGCTTCTTTTTTTTTCACTGACGGCGTATAACTCATTATTCATGAAATGAACAAATGAACGATATTTCAATTCTTTCCTTTTTTTTATGTAACGACGAAATAACATTCGAAATTTTTCACGCGACGCTTAGTTCCGACAAATTGCGCAAAGGTGACCATTTTCTTTTTTTTTTTATTTTTTTTTCATTTTTTTGTTTTGTTTTTTTGTTTTCGTTAATTACGTTTTCCCCTCGCAAAACCCACCCAACTAGTGTTTGTATTTAATTCTTATTTAATTTTTATTTTACTTTGTTATCAACATGATTATTAAAAACTCGTTAATACAACGCTTTACTCTTTTCCTTAATATCGCACACACGCGCGCTTTCGCTCTTTTATCGTTTTCTCATTCGCTTTAATATATCCCAATGCAAATATGTCTTGTGCCTGTATAAAGTGTGTAAAATGTGTGTTGATTTTTTTCCTTTCTCGTTTTTCATGAAATTTCATCATCGTATGTTTTCTTTCACTTCTCTCGACATTTCTTAATTTTCTTTCTATTTTTTTTTTTTTTTTTTTTTTTTAATAACTTTAACAGTAAAATTCTTTTTTTGTGCAAAAGAAAGGGCCACCGTCGTACTTACTTATTGTATCGTCGGAGATTATCAGCTTTTCTATTATATTAAATTAAAAATTTATCTATCATCCTAAGGCAAATTTAAAAAAGAATCAATAGAAATATGTATTTCAAAATTTAATGATTTATTGTTTTTGACTGTCTTGTTAAGCTAATAAAAAAATTAAATTCATATTTTATAATCGTGTATGCATAAAAGGAATAATTAAGGACTTTTAATAAATAATAATTAAAAAATAAAGAAAGCTGCTCATCTCCAAATTATACCAATATAAACGTGACGAATGCAACGTCGCCATTATTTTTTGTGCGCCTTATTTTTTTTTTTATAACGATAATCATCACAATGATCAACGATATTCTAAGTTTACAATTATAACATCTTTGGTATCGTGCCTGAGTCCTTCGTTTAATTAATAAAAGTAAATTAAGATTAAGGATATAAAATGTTACGCGTTAATTACTCATATTTGTTATCGTTATTATTACTATTATCATTAGAAACTATAAGAGAAAAACGAATTTTTTTTTAAAGATCGAGTCTTTTTTTAAATATTCTTTTTTTTTTTTTTTATACAAGGAAATCAGTACTGGAGCGAAGAAACGGAAGGATTCCAATGAATTAAGGATATTTGTTTGTTTTCTTTCTATTTCTCTTTGGTGCTCCGAGATATCTGCGATAAAATTGCAACGTGTGTTTTTTGGGAGAAATGGCAGCTTTTGGTTTGTTTAGATTCGTCGTAGTTTCATTATTTTTTTATTTTTTTTTTTCCTCTCGGGTACGTGTCGTTCATTTTGTGTTTTCTTTTTTTTTTTTTTTTTTTTTTTATTTTCAATTCGTCAAGCACGCCGATTTTTTTTTTTTTTTTTTCAATATCGTAAATCTCAAACAACAGGACAATGACAAATAGAATTTTTCGAAACCTCATCAACTCTTACAATTCTAACAGTTTGACTTTAAAATTTTCTTTCCTTATTATTCTTATTATTATTATTATTTATTTATTTATTTATTTATTTTTTTTTTATACAGAGAATGTGTCCTTCTTCGAGAAATAAAGTCTCTATCGAAAGACTCAGGTGGACTTGTTTATAGTACTGGACTTTTTACGCGATAAGAAACGATACATCCGACAACGAAACCAACAAATTTTTCTTCTTATTTATTCGTTTAAGTCATTATATTTATTATTAAATCCACGAATTTACCAATTGATAAACAATATGTGAAGTACGAGTTTTAGCTAAGCGGATACTTGTTGCACATATAAAAAGGTACAATATACAATTTTTATATTCGAGATTGAGAAATATTTATTATTTCATTAATATAGTAAAGATTTTAGGCCTTTTTCAAAATTGTAATTGAAAGTAAATTTTTAGTTATTAAAATTGTGAAATTTTCTATATTATTAATACAAATAGATAGGTGTAAAAATTTTAATCATATACATATTTTATTTATACGTTTTAATGCTAAACGTTTGATAAAATTTATCGTACCTAATTTTACGCTTTACTTATTATACGTATACAAAAAATATCGACTCTTAATGATGCAAAAATTTTTGTGGTTCAAAGGACGTAATAAACTGAATGATTATTTATTATTATCGTTACCGTATCATTTATATAAATTTAATAAAAAACATTATTTTGGCATGATAAATTTTGAAAAAAGAATTTTTCATCTTCACAAATACAAAATACATACTTTATTTCACACAATATGAAATACGTTATAAGATTAAAAACTTGACGGTTTCGCTGTAGCACGTCGCTTTCACCGAATAGATATTTACTTCATTATAATGAAAAATTCGTCAATTCATATTTTCTTTTTCTTTTTTTTTTTTTTTTTTTTTTTTTTCTCTTTAACAATTGAAATACGATTGGTGTTTAAGAACGAAAATGCAATTGATATTAATGAAGCGATAAACACGCTCCATTTCAGTTCTACCAGTCTCTTATTATTTTTATTATTATTTTTTATTTTTTTTCATTTTACTTACAAATTGTGCGACTCCAAACGTCGCAATAAATGCGCAATAAATGTCCGGGCAAAGTCCACGCGTAGGTTAGAATAAACTAAAAAGAAAATTAACATAATAATAAAGAACACATCATGACTGTATTCAAAATCAATATTGTTACATTTTTCATCATAAAAAATAAAGGTTAATAATAAAAATCATAATTTTAAATGTACATAATAATTTTTAAATTAATTATACGATAAAAATTTACTTAAAAACGAACAATAACTTAAAAGTATTTACGTATACAATATCAAGAAAAGAAAAAAAAAAAAATTACAAACATGCAGACAAAACAATTTTCCGACTAAAATTAATGACTTAAATTATAAATTAAAGAAAAAATGAACGTTTCTCCGCGCAACCTCGCAGTCTCGAAATTTATAACGTAATTAATGTCATGGGAAGTTTGTACTGTCCGTCGAGAAAAAAAATAAAAAAATTTATTAGAAACGTAATTGCGTTTTCCTATTGAAAAGAAAAACCAAAATTCAATTAATTAACGCACACAAGACTCGTCCGCAATGAATAGTTCTTTCAGTCTTATGTTTATTTATTTTTTTTTTTTCTTTGTTTTTGTTTTTATTCTGCTATGTTTTAGTTCACATTTAAATCGTTATTAGCGAACGAGTATAGCCGATAAAATGCACGTCGTAACAACCGAGACTCGGAAATTATTGAGCCACAATCGTATATGAAATGCTTGTGTAATTGTGTGGTGTTTAACTTGTTTTTTTTTATTTTTTTTTTTTTATTTTTTTTATTTTTTGTATTGGACAACTCAAGCTCTGCTGTTTCACTATTTAAATGTTTAGATCGCCACTACTGCTATTATGTTCTTTTTTTTTTTTTTTTATTTTATTTATTATTTATTTATTTATTTATTTATTTATTTATTTATTTTTTTGTTTATAAATGTTTAACTTTTTAAGGATATTCGATAAAGCAAATAAATCTACTATTTTCTTGCTTCTATAGGAAGGATTCTCTCAAGTTTTAAGAATAGTAGAAACAATGCTTATATTACCAATTGTGTTATATATACATGGCTGCTATATAAGTTTACATGGGATATTAAAAATTATGGTTACTCGCATCGCGTATATTATATAAATATCACAAGTTTTACTATTGTGATAAATCTTACATCTTTTTAAAAAATATTCTGTTTCTAATTAAATATTTATATTTAAAAATAATTTATGTTTTATAAAAATTTCGTTACCAACAAAGTATTTTTAAACGATAAACCTGCATTTTCAAATCTTTGATAAAATGTTAGTAAAATAGTACGTAACTATTCTATTTAATAAAAATTTAAGTTAAATTCTATATATATTTTGTAAATATTATTGACCTATAGTTCAAGCAAGAAAATTATGATTCAATATTTCCAAAGTGGCGCAAGCGAATAATTATTTATAAGATTTTGATATATAGATATACTAATTTTCTGAAATTAAAATTATGTTAATGATGATTTTAATATGCTTAATCTTCTAATTTATACATTTTGTGCAATTGGGTATTTGAACAAAAATTTTTTTTGCCATAAATAAAACGATCGTATTTAAGCTTTATAAGAATATTATTTTTATAATTTTCTTAAACTTAGCACAGTCGACGCACCTACAATTCCCCAAAAAAGAACCAAATGCTTGTGACGTCACAATGTTTATTTAATTTTAGTTTACAATCACCAAATCAGCATTAATACAAACATTGAAATGATACGAAAGCTTAAGAAAATTCATTGCAATAAATTTATTAAAATTAATGTAGCGATATAGAATGATTTTCATTTCAAAATTTATAGTATAAAGTTAGATTATATACTGAACTAAATAAACAGCAACATCCTAATAACCCAACTCTTAGTAATCGATATTTTTAAAAAAATACAAATGTCATATTTTCGGTTTCATAATCAAAATAATATTCAAATCATTCTGATAATAATAATTTTTAAAAAAATCTACGATCATAAAAATATCTACAGCAGATATATTATCAGAATGAGCCTTCATAAATAACGCGGGATAATTTTTAAAATTTCAATTAATTTATTATTAATCTTATGTCATTTGAATACATTTTTTCACATCAGTTATAAATAATAATTATGACATACTATTGAAATAAAATGAAAAATTTAATGATTATTTTTTATTCAAAAACCCAATTGAATTTTAATCATGAATTAGAAACTTGTTCTATAATTTATTGAGGTCACTATATAGCAACTTTGAAAATATTAATAAAATATTATAAAAAAAAAAAAAAAAAAAAAAAAAAAATGAAAAAATGAAAAAACACGTTGATCTTATAATTAATGTACAGTGTAAACAAGAGAGCTTGAAATGCGTTTTTACTTTCCGTTCACTATTTCAATATGTCGTATTGTATCGCAATCGATACGTCTTTCATCCGAAAAATTTTGTCCTGAGAAAAATCATTCAAAGAGTGCGCTCGTGAGTTTCTTATTTTTTTTTTTTTTTTTTTTTTTTTGTTTAAGAAAAAAACCCGCCACATCATTCCTCTTTCCACAAACTTTCCTTCCGTTCGCCTAGAAAAACATCTCGTCATATAGAATATATCACATATGCGTTACTTCTAAACACACTGAAATAAGAAGCACTTTAAGATAGATGTCTACATGCACCATCCGGCTCAGAATAGATGGACTAATTTTTCGTTTTTTCTTACTCGTTTTTTTTTATTTTTTTTTTTTTTTTTATTTTTATTTTTATCATCGTCATCCCCTCGCTCTCGTATAACTCGTAACTGCTGTAGTATAAGTTTTTGTATAATATATATATATATTTATATATATATATATATATGTAATTATTATGTACATACCAAGCCCCACTTGTTCTGATCTCAAAAAATTGTAAGACGCATTCTCTCTTATCTTTCTCTTTCAATCTTTCTTTCACACTCGCTCCCTCAACTATTTACGTATATATGCGAGTGTTCGAAACGCGCGTTTCCGAAACGTACAAAAAACTAAGTATCAACCTTTGGATATTTCAATAACAAGTCAGTGGATATTTCAAAGTACATGGATTTTTAGTATTTTCTTTGCTCCTTCATTTGACCAATCATTTTTGTCGGTCCGTCGTTTGTTTTGTTTTCCATTCATTTTTTTAATCTTGCTCTATACAAGCCTACATTATATAAAAGAAAAAATCAAGAACGTGGGCAATCTCCACGTTTTTATAAGATACGAAGCTTCGAATTTTTCAAATGTCAAGATGTTTAGCGCGTATTTCAAGAAAGAACACTATGCTTTTTACCAGAATTACGAGCGATTGCACGCCAATAATGAGGCGTTGAAAAACTACAAAACTTAACTTTACCTTAGTCGACGCGTTGGTTCGGTTTACAAAAAGAAAATATATCATTAAAAATAGTACAACAACATATAATATCATAGTAAAAGTCACTAGACTTATCGCCATTGTTTATATCATTTATACACACTTTGGCTTTAAAAAATGTATCGACACATCTTGACATGTCGAAGCGAAATTTATCAAAACTCATCACATTGCAATAAAAATCATTCCTTCGATTACAAATACTTATTCCTGAGTAAAATACCTATCTAAAAACAAAACAAAAAGAAAAAAAAAAACATATATAAAAACTTAAAAATCTACTCGGCTCGAAAAATATTTTTCATTATCTGAAAATTTGTCGCATCGTCGATTTTCAGCATTAATTGACATGTCGAGTCGCGGTGTAACCGAGCGATAATAATAAAAAAGTGGAGATTACTTCTTTCTTTTTTGCGCTCGCTTAATTCTTATCAATACATAACTGTTTTCATTTAGATTAAGCCTAATTTTTAATATCAATAGATCAATTACTTAGCATGATTATATCCATGCTCTGACTTTCTCGCATTTTGCAACAAACTTCCGCTAAAAATTACATGCTAAGGACGCGGAGGTGTCATAAAATGACGATAACCTGCACTTTTTCTTTCACACTTCCTTTATCTTATTTTTGTTTTGTCAGTAAAGGCTTGTGCTTTTTTTTTTTATCTTCTTTCGAGCGAAGGATTCGTAAAAAAGAGAAGTTTTATTGCACCGCATTCGCGCGCGTGAACTTGGCAGTCGAAGATAAAAACAAGGCCGCGCCTGGGCTTCTTTTTCACTTTTATTATTCTCGGGCTCTCTATCCGCTATCGTTCGTAAAGAAAACACGTCGCTCTCGAGAGAGTCTCCGGACACTTCAAATCATTTATATATATTTATATATTTATATATTTATATATTTATATAGGTAATCTAAGATACAAGGAATTAATTCTTAAGCGTTAATGTACAATTTTTTATAATATACAATTTTTTTTTTTTTTTTTTAAGCGTCGGAGTTACGCGCTCTCGAGACGACCGAGCGAAGCGGAAGTCATTAATAATAATATGATAATTATTTCGCACTATTGCGGAGCAATAAACATTCTCAATAATCTTAACTTTGGAACCTATTACGGATTTGCACATCGCAATAAACAATATGTACGCTCAAAATAAAGAGGAAGTCCTAAAGTAAGAAGAAAATAAAATGATAATTTGAGCTTCAAGTTTAAGACTACGATATTGTGAGAGGTGGATTACGTTGTGTCTTTGCTTAATCATTCATAATGTATATTTACAAGTAACTATGCAAGTTTGGCAGTTATTGGTTGCTAAATACTTTCGCTAATTGCTCTTATTTCCTTAAACTCGAAGCCTCAATTGCGAATAAAACGGATTACTGGTGAATGTAGAATACATCATAAATGATTAAACTAAACTGACTTTCGAAGCTCTCACGAAACAAACGATTGAAAAATTAGACTTTTCAAATATTTATATATATATATATATATATATACAAAGAAAGAACGTATAATATTTATTCACAACAAACCAAGAATTATATTAAATTTTTACACCCTCTTTGTGTTAATAATAAACATATAAAATATAATATAATAATTCACACAAGCTAAACAATTTTACTATTTTAAAAAATAATTTTATAAAAGAGTCAATTTTTTAAAATTGTCTAAAACTTTAAACAACAATTTTTATTAACAAAAGAAGGTCAATGAAATCTGAGTAAACTGGAAAAATTTGTTTAATCATTTAAAAAATTAAGAGTATTCGATTATTATACAATTCATTATATGAACTATAAAAAATGTACGAGAGAGCAGCGAATGGTATGAGAATAAGAATAATTTACGTACTCAAATGGTACACAAATTATCTCAATGCAAAGGCGATCAGTCATACTGAAGCAGCAACTTTTTTCATCAACAATGCAGTTTTCGTTCTCCTTACAAGCAATCGGATTACAAAGTATAAATGCGCAACGAAGGAGAAACATATTTACAAAACACGCAATTGTTTCGTAATCAAAATTAAAATCCAAATGTTAAATATTTTCGTATTAACCGAACGCCTTCGCAATTTCGCAAAAAATCGTTAAGATAAAAGCGTAGAAGAAGAATAAAAATTAAGTCATCCTCGGCTCGTACAGCGATGTGCATTATCACTATTAGTGGTGACGGTGTCAGCAAACGCGAGCGAGGCGAGCTCGCTTCGACTGCAAAAGCTACGACTGCTATCGAACCCCATATCTCCCATATTTGCCGCCTCTTGAGACTATGACCGATAGATGAAACTGCACGGCGGCGTGGGAGGGGGCGGCGAGTCATTTCCTTGGATTATGCTACTGCTTCCTTGACCACCTTGACTGCCATTGCCCAGTGGCACGAGGGTCGGTGATGGCGAGGAGGAGGGCGGCGACGGAGAACTCGAGGACATACTCGACGGCGGCGACGGCGATTCCATGGTCCGATTACCACCTGAAATGTACCAATGTTCGAAATGTAAAAGTGAAAAATTTTTCAACGATAAATCATTATTTAGTATCAAAAACTTGAATTTTTCTTTACGCAAAATTTCAAATATTTAAATATTTATAGAAATTTTGTTATAATAAATCTTTTTAATAATTTTAATTTATAAATAAAATTTTATATATTTAAAATATATAATTCACATATAGTTTAACATAAAACAGGCGTAAAATCATGGTTGAATCATTTGACGGTGTATGGAATGCGATTTTAATACAACAAAGTTGAATTTTAAATTTAAATTACTTCAACATGTATAAATCGAAAAATTAAAAATTTTTGAATAGCTCGAATAATAATCAATGTAAAAAAGCCAATACAACGATGATTTTTATGATTGAACCACAATGAACGCACCTAATGCCAAATCGCGAGTCGAGTGACCCTGATGATGGCCGTGATGATGGCTGCCGGACCTGTGGGACGAGCTGCCGTTGCTATTGTTCCCGGCGTTGTTCCTCGAGGCTGCCGCGGCGTTCTGCTGGCGGTGTTGGCCGCGCGCGGGTCTACCCAGGCTACGGTGCCGGCCAGCCGCCGCGGCCGCTTGGGCCGCCGCGGCTGCCGCTGCCGCCGCTGCGTTGCAACCCCCCTCCTCGCTCGTTTCTCAGAGATAGACCTTTTTGACGCTACGCGTCGTAGCGAAGCCGTCGTTGCGCCGGTACGCGTTGTCACCCTGATGCGAGCGCAGCGTCCCGAAGTTGTCCGCTCGAGCCGTCGGGCCTCGGTATCCGTAGCCCTCCGGGAATTGGAAGAGGGTCTCGGCTGGAGTCGGTGGTGGTTTGCGCATCGTGCCCTTTGGCGAGTGCAGTTTTGGCGGCTGAGGCACGAGGACCGGCTCCGCGTACGTAACCTCCTCTTGGGGCAGTAACTTCGGCTCGGGTGCTAGCCGGCTGAAATTTTAAAAAGTAACATTTTTTATAGAGATCATTTTTATGGGGGTTATTAATATTTAAAAAAAAATACATTATACTTATAAAAAATTTAATTAACTTTTCTTTTATCTATTTAAATTTTAAAGGCTTATATTTGATTAAATTATATGATGCATTTATATTTTTTTTTAGAACGATGACCTTGAATTTTATTATTTATTACCGTTACTATCTTTAAACTATAATAGAATACATTTTTAGCAATATGTTTTTAAAAAATTTCTCACAATATTATCAAATAATTTCAATTTATTTTTGTCCCACTAACTGCACTTTAAAGCTTTTCAAGTATTCGAAATCGTAATCGCTTTAAATTTCGCTTTATAAGGAAGAAATAATAATCAAGGACTGTTAAATCTCTTGAATAAAGAAGATTATCAAGGACTTGGGCCTCTTTAAAGGCGAGAGAACGTTAGGTACGACAAAGTACCTGTAAATCGTAGTATTGCCACAGAGAATCGATCAACTGCCTTGTGTTCGGTATTAAGAGCAAATCCGACCAATTCTGGCTACTCAATGTTTATAGGACCAAGATAGTACAATCGATTATAGCCACGTATTTTGGAATAAATTTCTTATTAATTTTAAAATCTTTAAACAATTCTTTATTCTATTTACGAATATTTAATGTAAACATTTTTCTGAAGTTAATTAATTCTTACGAATAAATTTTTTGCCTTCGCTTAATGTGCTTTTAATTTGTATTCATCATCCATAATAAAAAGGTATTAGTCATCAACATAGACCCTAAATAATTTATTAATTATTAATATCTTTTAAACGTAAGAAAAATTTAATTACTTTCTTTTTATTTTGTACTGTAATATTTTGTAAAGTTTAATTATATATATATATGTATATATATATATATGTATATAATCTATCTTTTCTTTTACCATAAATAATAATAACAAACAAAAAAAAAAGTATAATCTTACCTATTAACATTCTGCCGCTGTTCGAAATATTCATACTCCGTGTCTGGATAAGGCAGGTTGTCGTCCTCGTCTTTTCTGCACTTTCTTCCGCAAAGGTAACCGGCTGTGAAGCCGACTAGGAGAGCGGCTAAAGCACCTGCCACCACCGCCATTACGAGCGTTTCCACGGAATATTGGGGTGGCGGTGAATCCGCCGCCGAAACTTCCGGACCTGTAACGATAATCACGGCTTTGTTTTTAAAGGGATACTTGCAATATCGAATGCTTTTAAAATTGCAAATTATTTTTTTTTTATTATCAAGTAGTGGATTTATTTTTTCTGTAATAATTTATACTGATATAAAAACTGAATTGATTTTAAATTATACTAATTTTATTTCATGCAAACATATTTCAATAAATTCAAAATAAATAAAAAAAAAAAAAAAAAACAATAAATAACGCAGATTAAATACGCACAAAAGTAACTTGATCGCACTTACCGGAATTACTTTGTTCCTCATCCTGCATAATATTAATAATTTCACCGCCCTGTCCGTCCTTGTTCGCTACCATCGAGTCCTGAGGGAATTTGTTCTGATTGGCGGATATAGCGCCTACGCTACCCGCGTCCTTGTTCATGCTCTTACCGGGCGGACACGAGGCGTGCACACCCGTTGCCACACTCTGGAGAAATCGGTTCGCGTCCGTTGCCGCGGGTCCCACCAATGCTCGACATTTATTGTCGACCCGATCCCACGCGCAGTATGGATCTTGCAACGCCACGCACTCGCCTGTTTAAAAAAAAAAAAAAAAAAAAAAAAGGGAAGATTTTTTTTTTGTTTTTTATTTTTATTCGATAGAGGATTGAACGATGATCATTTGATTCGTTGCGAAGCTGCTGCGTTATTTTAAAATTTTTGAAAAATAATTTTATCGTTTGGCTTTGTAAAGTTTTTTTTTTTTTTTCTTACTATATAGTAAACATCTATTATCTTATATTTATTTACATCTACGGTAATAAAAACTGGATAAAATGTGTCCATTATAAATGTTACTTAATATTTCTACGCTTATGTTGTACTTACGTAAAGAAAAAGTTAAAAACTTGTATTGAAGTAATTGAATACAAAATATAAATCAAATTATTATTTTCTTTACGATAACAATTTTATATAAATGTCGGATTATACGACAAAATTTAGACACTATTTTTAAGCAGTAAAAAAGGTAACGCGAATGTGACTTTTGAAAAGCATAAATTTTGCGTTGATCATTACTTTGGGGAGTTTTGTAGATGATAAAACTTGAAAGTTTTGTAATACCGTAGTGAATAAATTTTAGCACTTCAGATACAAGGCCATTGTTTTCATATTACGAAGTACAGAAACTTATTTCAATAGGGGCAATGAAGTCTTATGAAAACTTGAATTTCGAAATGCTTTTAAACTTGCGCTATAAAATGAATGAAAGGTAAACAGTAGCGCGATGTAATCCAAAGTAACGCTTCATAAGAATATTTCTATCAACGTCTTGAAACGAAATTATTCATTTAATATAATCCGAGGAATGTAGAGCAGCGAATATCAAAGGTAAATTTTAAACTAAAAATTTACGAGTATATATTGAGAATATAACGAATCGCGTTTGCAAAATAAATTTATCATTTATACTTTGTTGTTTATCTCGAAAAAAAAAAAAAAAAAAAAAAAGAAAAAAAAATTCATCACATTAATAATAATAAAAAAAAATAATAATAAATAACATCAATAAATCAATAAAGAAAGAGAGAAAAAAAAACTCACCGCACGACAATATCCTATCGCTGTAGCATCGATGCAGCCTGAGGGCTTGCACCTGGCTATCGGCGATAACGACGAGACGTCCGTCCTCGAGTCCGTCGCCCGCCTGAGATGCCCGTACGACCTTGATCCCGCGCACCGGTATCGTGGCCGGGAACGCCTGTATCTCCTCGATCACGACCGAGCTCACCTTGTCCTTAGAGTCCGCCGACTCGGCGTTTATCGCTTTAATCACCTTGCCGTTGTCCGTACCGATGAACAGCACGTCGTACGTTTTGCCACCGGGTGTTTTAACTTGAGGATCTACCGTGATCTGTGTGAATCTGTAGCTACCGAGGAGGGAAGATTTTTGTTTGTTTTTTATTATTTTTATTTTTTTTTTTTTTTACTCTTTTTAAACAAAAAATATTTTGTTTATTATTGCTTGCCGATGCGCAGCAATAGGTTAAATAATTCATAGAGTATTGTTTAGATTTATGACTTTTGGCGTAATAGATTTGTAGAGAAAGAGAAAGTAATATTAACTGACATTTTTCTTTTTTTTTTTTTCTTTCACTTCATTTTTTTTCTTTTTTTTTTTTTTTTTGGAACAAGTTTTGATAAATTGAATGGCACGGTAAAATTCTCATTGATTGATTATTATGCTATTGTGCTATTGTACCCATTGTTTTGATTTGTTTTTGTTTGTTTGTTTGTTTGTTTTTTTTTTTTTTTTTTTTTTTTTTTTTTTTTTTTTTTTTTTTTTTTTTTTTTAATTTAAGAAGCATGCAAATATTATTCGAAATAAAATAATATATTAGTTTTACATTTATACACAGAACATTTATATACAGAAAGCATTCGTTTTATTAAATCGATGATAAATTCGTGTACGAATATTACTTATTGTATTTTTATTTTTTTAATAAAACGATAGAAAAAAAATTTTGAACAAAAGCAATATGAAAAAAAATCTCGTTTTTTTTATTAAACCTTTTAAATTGAAATTTTCAAGTACTCTGCTCTTGTATTTTATCAAAAATAAGAAAGAAAAAGATTTTCCAAAATTTCGCAACACGTAAATATTACACAATAAAGTCCAAAATAAAGTTCAAACGAACTCATAGCGACAGTAAGCACAATATCCCAGACAACTGTAAACCATGAGAAAACTCCTCCCTCTCCTTCTCCCACCCTTTGTCTCTCTTTCTCTAAGACATCAAGAACACCCCAGGCAATGCAAGAAAAAGCGAAGGAGAAAGTGAAAAAAAAAAGTGTTCAAAGCTCGCAAACGTTTTCCCAAAACAGTCATAAATCGTCGATAAGTAGGCAGTCGCGGGTTAAAGTCCCCGATAACTCACTGATGGCTCGTGCGTATGACAATGGGCTGGCCGAAGAAGCTCCGCACGGACTCGTCCATGAGCGAGTGGCTCTTGATGAAGTTGAGGGTGAGATCGGGCAGAGTACGCGAGTCGTTGGCGCATTGTCCGGGTCTCGGATCCGGTACCTTCGAGCTCGGTACCGGTAACCAATTTGAATTAAGTGCGCTTTGCTCCTTGAAGTTACCCTCGAACGTGTCCGCTATGTCCTGAAGGGAGAACGCGCAGACCGCCGAGCCGCTTATGCTGTTTACCGGTGTCGTGAACGTACCGTAGATCAGCTGGGCCGAGACACCACCGTACGTACCCGATATCAGCTCCGTCGTCGATTCTTTAAACGAGGATGGATTTTGTGACACGGTGAAATAAGATGGTGGAGATTGAAATATTTCTAACGCGATAAATTTTCTTTAACGGTGCGCTTTATTTTTTTATTCCTTTTTTTTTTTGGTACATCTTGAGGTTCGTGTTTTTTCCAATGAGTTTATTTTATGAGAAAACTGTATTTCTTTTACTTCGAATGCAAGCGATCGAATCGCATAATTTTTGATGATTAAGTAATACTATTCTCTTTTTTTTTTTTTTTTAATAAAATTCTTTTATTTCAAGATTTTTTTTTTTTTTTTTAAATTTAATATAAAAGTTATTATTTTAATTTTTATATTGCACTTTATCTTTCTAAAATGTTCATTAAAATGGAACTATTAAATTTTACATTAATGAAGTTAACAATTAATTCGTTAATAAAATTATTTAATACTTATAAAGTGTACTTACTGCAAATTAAAAACCAACCACACTTATTTAAATTTCATATTAAAATTTAATACATTATTAAAGTTTAAATATCAAAAACATATCATTATATTTAAATTATTCAAGAAAAAAAAAAAAGGTGTCAAATTACATCGTTATATGTGTATTAAAACAAATTTAATCGCCATCATATTTCACGATGTAATTTAATGCCGGCATATAATAAATATACAGTAACGAAGAGAATTTTAATAATAACGATGTACTTACGTATTTCATCGAAGTAAAATGGAAAGTCTCCGGTCACGGAACAGTTGAGGCGAGACTTTAAGAAAGACGTCCACCTATTGCGAAAACGATGAGGTCCGCCTCGATCGTACTTGCAAACTCTCGCCACTCGAGAGTACACAGCCTTGATGATAATATAAAAAGAAAATATTGTTTAAAAAATATCTTTATCATCGGATAATTTACATAACAAAGTCGACGAATAAATAAATAGTATTCATTAGCGTCGATATATTTTCTTGCGCATATATTTTCTTTCTTTCTTTCTTTCTTTTTTTTTTTTTTTTTTTTGTTTTTGTCGTAATTTAAACAAAAAAGAAAAATAAAACCGGTAAAAACCGATATGGTATAATTTTCATCACCGTAAAGACTCGCCGTTACAAGGGAATTAAATTTGCGCTCGCATAAAATTCGTATTAAAGCCGAGATAATATAAAGGTGCGAAAACGCGAATCGATTTCTAATTTGCAAAATTAACGCCTGCCTTAGCCGTGTATATATATATATACGGATATAATAACGAGGCGCGAGTCGCAACGTGACTATACATATAGCGCCCTCTTCCTTTTCGTCCGTACTTTACATACATTTGAGTTTCCGTGAGCGAAAAATTTTTCAAAACGATGTATGCGCGTGTATTACAAAAAGTTGAAAAAAAAAAAAAAAATGAAGACGAGCGAAAGAAAAGTAAAAAAAAAAAAAATCCGTCTCATTTGAATTTTCATGAGAAAAGCACGCGGCGCTCGGCCGCACACTTATGAATACAAATGATTAATGCAAATGAAACAAACCTTGCCGCAGTTGATGTACTCGACGGCGGTCTCCCTGAAGAAGAAGTACACAAAGTCGCCCTGTGTCATCGAGCTCACGAAATTTGGCGCTGGAACGAGAATGAAAAAGAAAAAAAAAAAAATGAGTATAATACAGTACATAGAGAAAAAGGTTACATATCGTCGTGAGTATATATATTTTTTCTTTTATTTTCTTTTTTCGATAAAATTGGAACACGAACGATCATAATATTCTTGTTTAACTCCTATCCTTTTCGCGACAAAGTTTTTAAATTTCGGCACCGTGAATATTAACGTTAAAAAAAAAAAAATTAACCGCGGCGTACAGCTCCGTTATAATTATTACGAGTTTTAAAAAACTTCTCAGCTTCTTTATGAGACGAAATTAAAAATACAGTTCAACCCAGTTGCAAATTTTTTGAATGGATAACATTTTTTTCTTTTTTTCTTTTTTTTTTTTCAAAAGAATATTTTGAAAGAGAAAAATGATCTCGATTTGAATTTAATATATTTTTTTTCTCATAATTAAAACAGCATAAGGATGGGTAAACTTTTATTCGTTAATGAAAAAAAAAATAATAATCAAATTATCATTGTAATCTGTTAAAAGTAAAATAATTTTCTTACTGCAAAGCTTTCGTGAATTCAATTAATCAATAATCGCGAAGTATCTCTTTTATTTATCGTATCTATAAATAGAGAAAAAAGTAAAGTTTGCGAATAAAAGACGAGAAAAAAAAAAAAAAAAAAAATGGATCGATGATAGACAAAATAAGGAAAATGAAAGCCGTAGAAGTAGTGGAAGAAAAAGAGAGCTGTCAAGGTATCAAGTTGGGATTCGAAAAGTGGATAAAAGTATCCCGGTAGTTCGCTAGATTAAAAGGTGAACAGGATCGTTAATCCAGTGTTCTCGCGAAACTTTTCCTATTAGGCATTCTCGAGGATCATTCTCGATTGACGCTAATTGGCGAGCGGTAATAGAAGACGCCGGACTAAAGCTAGAAGTCACGGGAGAAAGAGGAAAAGGGTTGAGAGAACGAGGAGAAGTTAAAAATTAGACGTATTATTGTACAAATAAATGAATGGATAGGTCGCATTTATTCGCATTGACGTTGATTATACTTTTTTTTTTTTTTTTTTTTTTTTTATTTCATTTGCTTTTTTTTTTCTCCATTTTCATTATTCATTAAAGTATAGTGACGTTATTTTGAGAAATTCGGAGTGGAGGATCAACGATTCGTGTAAGATTCTTGTTATCTTTTTTAATTAGCTGGAAATACTTTTTAATAAAGAGATTAAATTAAATTTAAATTCATTTTTTTAAGCTGAATCATTTAATTTGTATCTTGATTGGCTTTTACCTTTACGCGCTTGTATATAAAAATTACACTAAATATTTTGTTTTTGTAAAATCATGCAGTAAAATTGTAAAATGGAAGTTTTTAACTTTGAATATTTAGAAAAAAATTATATTTCGTTAAAAGGATTAATTACGAAAGTCGTAACCGTTGATGTACTTCGAACAGTAACGAATGTCCGACCAAACTCTAATATTTCTACTTAAACCTATCAATTTAATCTTTTTTTTTTTAATTTTTCAAATGTTAACGGGGTTTTATCATCAAAAAAGATTAATATATAAAAAGTTATTTTAATCGCTTAAAAAGAATAGATTAATTAAAATATATTAATAAAAGAACTCACCATTAAGGCTCATAGAGTCATATTGTTCGGTCTGAAGGGGTTCTCTATAAATGATGGGATCCATGCCGGTAAAATCGGCAACGGTGCCGGTAAACAGCTCGTCGTCGACATAGACGTAAGTGCTGTTGTGTTGCGGATCGTACGGGCACAATGCCTTCGCCACTGTTTCACTGGTCATCGTGTAATTGCCGGGATGTACTTCGTACACGCGACACATTGGCTTGAACGCGTTGGTGCCGCATACGAGCAAACTGTTCGTTCCTTTTTTCGCCAATATGCGGATATAATTCTGGCAGTTCTCGTCGTCTTTGCCCTTTATCTGGCACATTTTAACGTCCTTCTCCGACGAGTACCACGTCAAACGCTGCTGCTCCGTCAAGTCCGTTAAACTGAGGTTGTGCACGAGATTCCTGCGGGTAAAAGCACGTCGAGCGTGAAACGTTAGTTTAATTTTCTGACCAAAGTGCTATTTGTGTGAATGTGTGTGTGTGTGTGTGTGTGTGTGTGTGTGTGTGTGTGTGTGTGTGTGTGTGTGGGTGGGTGGGTGTGTGAATGCGTGTGTTTCTTTGGTTGTTTGTTTTGAAAGTACCGAGTAAATTTGTACTCGGATCGTTTTCCGACCTCACCATGTATATATTGTTATATATTGTTATGGTTTTGACAAAAACTAAAAGCATTATGTATAATTTATCAAAAGTGAGCGTAAAATATATATGTAAATCGTTAGAAATTCATAAGTTTTAAATTATTCAAGTAAGTTTGAAAACTAATGGTTACGTAAAATTATGGATTTGAAGTTTCCAACGTTGGACGTCCAACGAAATTTTTTAAAAGCCGTTTTTATTTAAAATTAATATTTATATTTTTATAGCCTTAATGTTTTATATCATAACCAAATATTCTAATATGGATTTAAATATTATTTGTACATTTTTAGCAGCTTTATTTAAATGTGAAAAATTATTTCGTTGTACTTCAATGTTGCAAACTTCAGACCGATGTAAAATTATTTACTGTACCAATCATATTTTTATTCAGTAAATGATGATAAATTTTCCAAAAAAATTATTTCATAATTTCATAACTAAAAATTATTCGCCGAATAATAGAGACAAATAAACTTAATGGAAACTGAATCGGCGATATCTCGTTGTCCGATCAAGCTCGACTAATTCTACTGAATCAATTTCAAACGAATTTCGTTATACGTTTGTCCAATGAATGAATTTAAACTCTCTGTCAGTTTTTATACAATATATATATATATATATATATATATATATATATATAACACATGATTCATAAAATTTTTCACGGCGTTTGACAAAACGCTTTGAACCTTGAAAACAATTAATGCATCTAAAAACGACAAATTTTATCATAAACTTTTATACGATGCGTTGCAACAATAGATGAGTTTCTCATCATTTGGACCATTTTCATTGTTGAGCAAAACTAAATAACAGAGAAAGCGAGCACACAAAAGTTAACAAAAGAATACTCCCTCCCCGCTGCCCCAATCCAAATGCTTTCAAAATCAAGCAACAGCAGCAACGACACCCTGTAGTAAAATAAAAATAGTTTTCCACTCTCTCTCCCTTTCTCTCTCTCTCTCTCTCGCTCTCTCTCTCGCTCTCTCGCTCTCTCTCTCTCGCTCTCTCTCTCTCTCCAAATGTAATGACGGCGAATTCAGCCGTCTCTTTAACATGATAATGGGATTCTATTCCTAAAGCAGCAACGGCAGCAGTAGCACCGTCACACGAGCTAACAAATTACGCTCGTTCGCTCGCGCACATTCATCTCGCGTGACAAACTACACGCGAGCTTCCGTTTTCGCGGCAGTTCTCTCTCTCTCTCTCTCTACGTTCCCGCAATTCTCCCTTCCTCCTCGTAAACATGCGCTTACACTCACGCGCCCGTACACGTACATAGACACGAATAGGCAAAGGAAACAAAGGAGACGGCATCTCGTGTACGCTTGTATGCGCGCACGATACTTTCTCTCTCTCTCTCTCTGTTTTGCCATTGAGCAATAATATAATCGAGAGAGAGAGAGAGAGAGAGAGAGAGAGAGAGAGGAAGAATAGAAGCAGAAAAGCATAGTCGTGCGCAATTTTCCATTCGCGAGGACTTTCATGATTTAATCAGATTCGTTTGTCAGGTAGTCTCGGGTATATGCGCCGGGAATACAGGTTTAATTGCGCGCCCACATACGTGTATAATCCAAGTAGAGGAGGGAACGGGAGGCGCGCGTATGATATACGAACGATCGGGGAGAATTGGAAATGATTAGATGGATTTCCGACTTTTAATTGATTGATCGCTCGCGTAGCGTGTGCTGGCGTTCTTTTAATAGCCCGACGCTATCTCGCTCGCGCACACGCGCGCAAAGTTTGACGCCTCGCGGCTCGATCATTACATTTCACAACATAGACGTCGCGGTTGCAGATTTGTCATAGTCGGCGTTAGATTATGCACGATTGTGCATGAGCTTCGATTGTTGGCGCGCTTACGCGAAAATTTTACCGCGAATACCGTATTCCAGATATGTTTAAGTGGTACGACGATGTGTTCGTGATAAGCGCCGAAATAAAAGGATAGATTTTTTCTTTTTTCTTTTTTTTACGTTTCAAATCATTTTTAATAAATATTTATCTGAAAAAGAATAAAATTTTAATATAATTATTTTAAAAATTTTATTTGAAATATTTTGGTATTTATTTTGAGATAAATATCCGATAATATATTTAGTTGTAATGTAATGTCGAAAATATTTTATTTGAAATACCAAAATGTAAGTTATCTCATCACGAAATTTAACGATGTTAAATTTAAAAATATAAAATATTCGAATAAATAAACATTACTACAGACGCTAGACGTAAAATATAAATTCAATTCAAACGATCAACGCAAACTAAACGCAGCCTCGGCAATCTCGTAACGCAAACATCGATAACGCACATACACATTCCTACAACGTTATCGACTAAAAACACCGTTAATTTCTTCATTAAACCTTCTTTTGCATTTAATTATCATATTACAGCGCGAGCGATAACGCCTAAATACATATATATATATATACACGCGCGCGGAAAATATCCCTCGCGTTCTCTGTTGTCCGCTGCCGTTGTCGCAGTCGCACCGGATAACCTTTAACAAACCGATGATACGTTGCGCAAATATCAAAACCTATGGTGCGTTGGCGCTTTTAACTTTACTCACACTCATCGATTATCGAACGTATACACGGCGAAGTTTATACTCGTATAGATCCGACGTAATAATTATGATTCGTTGGGTTTCTTTAGTAGTTGCACGTAGTGCCGCGTCTATAGGAAAGACGCATCGTTTGCCTTCGCGTTACCGCGCGAGATCAAAAATACACCCTCGTTACTCCCGATATTTCCACTGGCTAAATAAAGACAGAGAGAGAGAGAAAGAGAAAGTGTTAATTATACCATCGTAGCGAGTACATTTCGCGGGCTACCGGTAATTAGGGTAATCCGATCAATGCGAATCCGTGAGGTAACGGGGAGCTCTACCACTAGCACGTCTCTCTCTCTCTCTCTCTCTCGACATTTCGCGTAAAGTTCATTCGCGCGCCGTGTGATTATTTTCTCTCTCCCCTACCTGCCCCGATTGGCTGATTATTATTGCGCGCACGGCGCAGACGACGAGCGTGAGGTTCGCACACGTATACTCGAGGTCGCTGCGTTGATCCAGAAGGGTAAGGGGAAGGGTTTTATTAAAAATTTTCCCTCTACCGCTAGTTATTGGGAATTGTGCGGGCGCTACGACGACGGCGATGGCCGACCGGCTTCGATTATCGGTGCAACCCCGAACGTTTAACGATCTGCCGACTAGCGTCACCGTTCGGACGATGCAGCCGGCTGCGTACGATTGGTCCGTTTGATTATGCGCATGTCGAGAGAGAGAGAGAGAGAGAGAGAGAGCCGAGAATGAGAGTTGAAATTGTTATGTATTATCCGCGTTTTCTATGTTGTTGTTATTGTTTTTGTTGCGTCGAGACGAGTTTATCACTACGTTATTTCTCTTTTTTTTTTTTTTTTTTTTTTTTCATGTTTCAATTACGAAAGGCTTTACGATCCGGTGGTTTTGGTCAATGAAAGATTGATCCCGTTTGTATATTCGTTCCTGGATGCGTATTTGTGAAAACCGTATAAATGAACTAGCAAAACGTTTTATTAACTATGATATACGATACATTTACGATTGGTAATTATTTCCAATCGAATTTAAAGCGAATCTTGAAAAAAAACTTGTATTAT
The DNA here is from genome assembly GCA_949987625.1 of Chalcis sispes. Taxonomy (NCBI): domain Eukaryota; kingdom Metazoa; phylum Arthropoda; class Insecta; order Hymenoptera; family Chalcididae; genus Chalcis; species Chalcis sispes. Next base: position 12,945,568 of record OX465094.1, read on the forward strand.
CAATGCATTTAATTAAGATTCAAATTTTGAATTATTAAGAAAATGTTGTAAGTTATGAAAATATCGAAGTTAAAATTATTGAATTATTTATCAAACCTATTCAATTAAATAAATTAATTTTTTTTTTCTGTTTATTTATTATTATATTTTTTAAAGCGATAGCAATACAATTAATTTATTTTCTTTATTATGGCACTATTTACTTGCACAGTATGTTAAATTGTCTATTTAAAGTAATTTTTAAATTAAAATTTACCGAAAAAGCTAAAGTAAATATATTACCGATAATACGGGAAATTTTATTTTATATCGAAAACTGAAGCCATACTTGAACGAAATTTCAACTGACCTCAATGAAATCATCGCTAACGAAAGTTTGTTATCAAGTCTTAATCAACGAAATTTCATTATGCCGGCTAAATATTGTCCGGTAGCGGAATTGATCCCGTCGACGTCATTAAAACACGCAAACATTCCCCGCACAAAATAAAAAAGCAAAACCGAATTAAAAAAGAGAGAGAGAGAGAGAGAGAGAGAGAGAGAGAGAGAGAGAGAAAGAGAGAGAAAAAGGGAAACAAATAGTGAACATTGCCGGGTAAGCTTACTTGCTTGGGCATGCACTCTTCAATTTGCTCGAAAAACACTCGACGACCGAACAGCGAAACGTGAACGAAAAGAATAAAAAAACGAAAAATAACAAGAAAAAAAAAAAAAAATGGCAAAAAAATAATAAAATTGAAACACGTAAAAAGTCGAAGAAAAGCCACGAACGAGAACGTCGCATTGAGTTTTTCCTTTTTTTTTTTTTTTTTTTTCGCAAAGAAAAACCGATAACAACGTGGCAAATTCAAGAAGAACATCCGCCGTTCCGCGCCGAGAATACAACACATCAACGTAGGCAATATCCGACGCATGGCTGTGCACAGAACGCAAAGCCGACTAGCTCCCGGGTTGCTTTTTTAATTAAAATACCGGTATTATCTCCTAGAACGCGCGAAAATGAAGAAAGACATATAATAACGGAGATAGAAGAACGAAACGTTCCGAACAAACATATATACATGCGCGTGTACATTTACCTTCCGCCGACCAGTAGATAACTGCCGTCTCGTAACATCAGCCGAAAGTAGTCTGTGTGCGTCTCGTTGCCGGTAAACCTGAATACATCTTCCGCACCTGCGAACATAAGAAGAAAAAACGTGGATGAATGCAAGAAAGAGAAATAGACGAAAAGATATAAAAGAAAAAATAATAATAATAATAATAATAATAATAATAAAAGTAAAAGTGAAGGTAAAGGAGATGAATAAAAGTGCGGCAGAGCGGGAAGAATGAAAAACGGTTTTGTTAGTCGTTTGAAAAGTGGAATTACTCTCCTTCGTCTAATTAGCCTCTACCCGTACCCATCTCTTCTCTCCCTCTCTCTCTCTCTCTCTCTCTCTCTCTCTCTCTCTCTCTCTCTCTCTCTTCTTTACTTACGTATACAGAGAGAGAGAGAGAGAGAGAGAGAGAGAGAGAGAGAGAGAGAGAGAGAGAGAGAGAGAGAGAGAGATAGAGATAGAGAGTGAGTGAGAGACTTTGTAACTTCTTTCTTTCTCTTTCTTTTTAACCTTCCGAGGTTACTTTATCCGAACGGACACTGGCGCGCCTGATAAGAATCCTCGAGAGGGCTTCGGAAATGAGAAAGAAAGAAAGAGAAAAGAGTAGACGACTTAATAACAAGTAACAACTTTTCACTGAGATTGAAGGTGGAATAAGATGAAAGCAGATGAAGGGAAAGCAAGAGTGAATGATTGAATGCTTTATTTTGGGGCAATTGAGATTCGAGAATTACGTGTTGTTTGTACGATGTAAGAAAAATTTGATTTAAGATTCATATCGCGTGTCTTGTGTAATTATAAAGTATTTCAAATATAAATATATATATATATATATATAATTTTTAAGATAGGCAAAAAATTATGATTTGTACATTGCAAGAAAAAAAAGTAATAAATATAAAGAAAATAAATAATAATGTTTAGCGTTAAAAAAAAAAATATATATACATATAATAAATACCAAAAATTGTTTCCTTGATTCGCGTATCTATTTGTCGTGCAATCAAAAGACAAATGACGAATTCATCGGAGATCTTAAGCTTTTGCTTAACTCTTCCCCTACTGTTCTAATTTTTGTGTTTCTTTTTTACTTCCCTTCCTGCCATTTAATTTCTTAATCGATTTATTTATTCTCAAAATCAAACAAAGAAATTTTCATTGTTTGTAAAACTCTTTCGTTTCGCTCGACTTTGTTATCATTTTCGTGCTACAATTTAAGCCGAGATATGGAATATCGTTTTAACGCGTTTTATTACTTTTACAACAAATTTTTATTTTTCGCAGTCGGTTGTTTTTATTTCATTTTTGCTTTTAAAAATAAATTTAATCTATAAATTAATTAAAAGGAAATTTAATCTTTTTGGAACGGTTTTTAATGAAAAATCATTTTCAATTAATAACGTATATATAATTTATTTAAAACAATAAATAATTTATATGTTCTATACCGAAAATTTGTTTTAAGTGAATGGAAAAACAAATAAATATATTTTCACCGAATCACCGATACACAAAGTTATTGTTGAAAATTAATAATTAAAATGTAATATATAATATTTGTGTAAATAATAAAATTTTATAAAAAATTATACAAAAAATATTTTAAAATTTGTCTGCAAGAAAACGTTTATTGTTTTTAAATATCCATCGTGTAAAATCGCAATTAAAGAATTCCGAATAAATAAAGAATCTAAAAAATTTTATTTTATGAAATATCGATATTGAAAAATTGAGAAATCTATTTAACGGGCGAAGAAATCACGTATCGGAAAATTCATTTTATATACTGCAAAGATTAGAAAGAATACCTAAAATACGCTATAACTTCCTTATATCAAAATTCAATTTGATAATAAATTGGGTAGGATAAAATTTATCGCTTCGCTCGTTTCATTATTTTATTTTATTTATTTTTTTTTTTTCGTCCTTATACATCTGCACCGGAGCACGGAGAATATTTTCATTTAATCCTATTTTCAATGATTGGGTAAATGTTTGGACACTTTAATTTCATTCGATCATACATTTCGCGGACTGTAATTTTAAGAGAGTAATTACTTTCTTTTAAGATTCAACGAAGAATCGTCAAATACGAATCAAGATTATATTCTGTAATTGTTAGATAAAGAAAGTAAGAAAAGTCGACGAAGAAATAAAGTTATTTTCTAAAGTGATTTTAATGAATGTTTTTAAAAATTTTTCGTAAAAATTAATCGAAGCTAATAGAATATTGTTATTTCTACTACTTATCGTGTTTTCATTTTGCGATTTAAAACGATATAATTTCATAATAAATTTTACGTCATTTTGGTGCATAATAAAATTCATTAAATTATACGTTCGAAATGTAAAATTAAGATTTATACAACTGTAAAAAAATCTCTAAATATTGTCTTTATATAAACTTTTAATATAATAAAATTAATTTAATTACTGTCTTAATATAAATTTAGTTTAATATTTTACATTACATTATTAAATAATGTTTTATTGTTAAATGAATTTAATGTCAGAGCTCAGTGTTACTATTAAATTTTATTTAACTATGCGCCATTATTATAGTTTTTCGTAAATTTTTTACAAAATGAGTATAACGTAATCTTATTTTTAAAGTTCTTTTTGTACTTCATAAATTTTGAAAAAGTTGCTTATTACTAAAACGCAAAAATTAAAAAAATTTCATTCAATAAAGAGTAGATAGACCAAAAAATTTGAAAACAACTATTTCATTTCATCATTTTCCTTTACAATTAGCCATGACAATTAGCTGCGCTTTTTATTTGTTTATTATTATTATTATTATTATTATTATTATCATAATTATTATTATCATTATCATTATTATTATTATTATTATTATTATTATAATTATAATCGGAAAGTTAATGGAAACCACGCGCGTCCTCGTAACGTTAAATAATCTACAGAGAAACAAAAAGGCAAAATGACGTTAATAACGTCGATCAAAAGCACGGTGACCATTAACGAAAAATAAAAAAAAAAAAAAAGAAAAATAAAAAATAAATAAAAATAAAATAAAATTATCAAACATCGTCTCTTGCGCATTTCATTCATATCCATAACCACGCGTAGTTAGCAACTCGTTCGAGGGTCGCTACTCAAAAATTCACGTGTTGGTCAAAGGTGCATGAAAGAGAAAAAAAAAAAAAAAAAAAAAAAAAGCAATTGCGTCATCGGAATATATACATCGAAAAAGCGTGATAAAGTACGGCTCGCAGGATGAAAACCGGTAAAGCGAAATCTCTCGCTCGAATGAAAAAAGAAAAAAAAAAGAGCGAGAGAGAAAGAGTCGTATGTACAGTAAAGCGTACAGAACTGCATAGTCGCTCCGCTCATAAATACCAACGCCATGAGGGATAGACGGTTGCGTGTACGGTTTTCAGCTCGAATCTACTCTCTCTCTCTCTCTCTCTCTCTCTCTCTCTCTCTCTCTCTCTCTCTCCCCGCGCCTTTCCCTGGACGATATCCTCGTCGTAAAATTCGGCGGGTATCGTTCGGGAAAGGGCTTTTCTCTACAATCCTCCCTGCCCTCTTTCTCTTCATCCTTTCCAGCCATTTTACCAAACGCGTGGTATCCACAAAAGAGCCCACATCGTCCGTTTTGACCATCGAGTCGTGCGGTACGTTCGTTATCGAGGGAAATTAGCATGCGAATTTGGGAACCTGTATACACACGCATGCACAAGTAGTGACAATCTCTCTCTTTTTCTCTCTCTCTCTCTCTCGCTGGAGCATTAGTCGGGATTCACGATGATTTTCGGGGAAATCATCAGCGATATAACCCGGGAAATCGTTGCGAACGTTTGACGCACATATCGAATTGAATGTCCGAGACGTGACTGGACTATCGCGTGTACGTATGCATACTTTCCGCGTATGCCGGCTGTCGTTATACGTACCTTTCTCGCTCTTTTTTTATGCGGACGGTATATGGCGCGCATCGAAAGTTCCCCGATTGCGGCATGCAGCTATCGTTTGTTTTTATTTTTTTCTTTTTTACTTTTTATATTTACTTTCGACGGCGATACAAATCGTTCGTTACGATGTACGGCTGTGTACTCTTTTTTTTTTACTCTGCCTTTGGATGGATTTTTTTTTATTTTTTTTTTTTTTTTTTATTTTGCTGACAGATATTAAAGCGACAATTTTTATAATCTTTTGTTAACTTTTCGCATTGAAGAGAAACTTTTGCTAATAGATAAGCCATTAGGAAAAATTTCATTGAAAGTTTTTCTGAAATTTTATCTGATTTAAGACGTCATAAATCTTATTAATTGTTCGCCAAACATAACTTAAGTATCAAATTAATAATTTTCATAAAAGAAAAATGTCATCGTTTTAAATAACTCTATAAAATTACGTATGATTAAAAAAAAATTAATATTTTATTTTTTATAGTTATAAATAAAGTTGAATCTTTATTAAACATGAGCTTTTTAATAATAGCATTTGATACTCGTGTGAAAAATCTATGTAAAAATTTAATATTATTAGCAATGCTAATATTAATAGTTTAACGAGTAATTATAATAAAATTATGTTTGATAAATTTATACCTATCTACAAACGTATTTTTAGTAAATATGTATTATTAATCTAATAATCAAACCGAGTTTATCGGTTTTATTAATTTTTATTAAATATGAATAGCTTTCGTATCTTCATTTCTGACATATCGCGAAATGTAGACACCGTAAAGTTAAGAAATCCACATCGAATAAAGCCGCAAATGGAATGAATCGTATTTTCTAATTTTCTAAATTAATTAAACGTTTTATTTTTTTATCATAACAATATTGCAATTATTTAAATTTCTTGATAAAAATAAGAAAAATAATCGCATTCGCGTATTCGTAATGTAAAAAGATTACTTATTTCTAATTTATAAATACGTATTACAACATTCGTTATAAAAGAATACTTCAAACTTCTGACCATTACTATATCATACTATATACGCATATGCACATACGTGTCGCGCGGAAAAATATTGACAGGACTGAGAGTGCGGAGATACGAGAAACGAACTGTCGAAAATAAAAGGAGGAAAAAAAAAAAAATTGTTTTACCAAACACCGGATACGCTCCAGTTGTTGGTTTGTTCAGGTTCCGTACGTTCCTTTTCTCTTTTTCTATTTTCTTTTTTTTTTTTTTTTTTTTTCGTCCCCTCCCCTATATTCGCGTGTAGTAGTGTTACGCGATAGCGCGACGTGAAACCCGGAATTTTGAGTTCGTTACGCGGTCGAATGAATTTTCTATCTATTTTTTTTTTTTTTTTCATTTTCTGGCGCGATTCCCTTTGTTCTTTAGCGAAAAATAATATATTAAATTAACAAACGCAAATATAAAAATTACACGGAACGTGATTAAAACGTAAGTTTGCAATTATTCTAAATTGTGACGGTAAATAATTTAAAATTATCGATGGTACTTCTGAATAAATCGAAGATACAACGTGACGTGAAATTGTGCAAAGAGTATACTTTTTGTATTGAATTATTGAAATTGCAAGCCTAGTTTAATTGCTGCTTTCGTAATTTCATTTTGTTCGTTTTATTATTTCAAACGCTTTTCTTTTCGCTCAAATAACTTTGTAAATAAATAAAAAATATTTAAAACTGTAAGGTGCAAACGTAAATTAGTGGTAACCGTTGCTCGTTAACTCTGCATTATGTGAAAAATTAATTCTTAATTTTTCTTATTTTTAACTGTTTAGCAAATTTTAATTCTTTCAAATCCTCGTATACCTCGTATACCGTAAGCCTCTATTTCGTTAAATATCTTCACATTAAACTCAAGAAAAAATATTGTCTACTACTTTTAAAACATCACTCTGTATAATAAAATCAGCAATATTTCTCAATCTTGTAAATGAATTTTTTCCTTTTTTTTTTTTTTTTTTATCTTTTAATTGGAAGTGTAATTCTATTGTATTTTGCCATTGTTATGTCTAACACGTAATACGGTATCGAGACCTTATTATAAATTAATAGAATACATTAATGTGCCCATATGTCGATAATACAATTTTATTCTTTTCTCTCTTCGACAAACCTCGAATTAAAACGTTATAAACAGTATAGCGTTGATTGAAGGAAAAGAGAGAGAGAGGGAGAGAGAGAGAGAGAGAGAGAGAGAGAGGGAGAAAAAGAAAAAAAAAAATAATTAATTGCGAACATTTCAATACAAGTATTTTTTTATGAAAACAGCAATATTTCCATTAAAAGCGGCTTGCTTTGTCGAGATGGAATCATCAATTAGAATAAAATAACAAACCAAATTTGTCGGAAATGAAGAGAAACGTTTCCGTATACATAACTTTACAATTGAACGATCGATCGAATAACAATCGAAAGATAAACGAAAGAGTATTTTACTAGCCTCAATTTTATTATATAATATTTTTAAAAATAATATTTGAGATACAAATATTTTTAATAATATATTAAATTAACTATGCGATTTTACAACCGAACTTTTTATTATTCCGTATCGATATTTGTTTCGCGTTTTTCAAAGAAAAATAGTGAAATTTTTGATTTTCAATCGAATAAAAATTTCCTTCTCTACCTCGAGTACGAAACATATTTAACTATATGTAAATTATTTATATTTTTATTGCTAAATAAATTTATATTTGAAACTTTAATTAATAAATTTCATATTAAAATTAAAGAAAACATTAAAATAAAACGAAAGATATCGCGAAAGATATGCATACAATCCATTTTAATACCAAACACTCATTGCCAATACTATACAAGCGATAACTTGATAATGAGAACGTACATTTAAATAATTACAAAAGTAGCGGACATTATTTTCTTGTAAGTTGATAAAAAGTAAATCAAACGAACGAAATTTTGGTGAAAAATATTTAATTAACATAATTACCGGTAATCATACATATTTTTTTACGGTGAGTATTTCAGAAAAAAAAAATCATTTCTCCTTGTTACTCATCAGCTGCTCGTTAGAGCAAAAAAAAAAAAAAAAAGTAAAAAAAAAGAAAGTCAACTAATCTAAATCTACTATTCGTTTAAATTAACAATACACTGTAGCTGCAAAAATAAAAAAATCAAACCGACTCGGTTTACATAATATGCAACGAGTAAACACAAAAACCATCGTTTCCCTTTTACATCTAACGATGGTCCACGATAACGACAAGACACCGTATTACCTTTGAAATTAAAATTCCATTATCCATTTAAAGATATCCGTCTGCGAGGGTTTGTTTTTTTTTTTCTTCCCCACTTTCTCTCTTTTATAAAATTTAACGTGCCTGTGCGTCGTCGAGTATTAACGCGCGTTGAGTTCGAAAGAAAAAAAAAACAATTCTTCCCTTTTCTCGCTCTGTACTTTCGCGTAAACGCTTAACTTACGGTGTGTGTGTGTGTATGTATAAATATATAGTAAATATATAGATGAAAAACTTCGCCGGTTCCTCGGTCCATTCTATGGCTCTTTTACTCTTACAACCTTACTCTCTTACCCACGCGTATTTTTTTTCCTTGTACTTCGTGATGTGTGTATGTATATATATATAGAGAGAGAGAGAGAGAGAGAGAGAGAGAGAGAGAGAGAGAGAGAGAAAAAGAGATAAACTATCGTCGTAGTCGTTGAAAACTCGTCACTTTCAGAAAAAGAGCGGAAGAAATCTTCGTGTCTCTTCTGCTTTTTCCTTCGCTATCTCTTTCCTGCCTTCTTTTACTTTTTATTTACTCTTACTTCTATCCTTTCCCTCTCCCTATTTTTTCTTTTTTTTTTTCATACTTTCTCGTACTTTTGGAGTCGATAAATACATTTTTCAAGTTAACTAAAAAAAGGACATTGATTTTAAGCAGCATATACATATGACGATTTTTTTTTTTTTTTTTTTTTTTAATAAAGAACAAATCCATCCGTAAGCAAATTGTGTTCTTACGCGCTTATATACGCGAGAGAAAAAAAAAAAAAGCACAACAACTCGTCTGCGGATATTCTTTTTCTTCGCTTTCGCCACGATAGCGAGGACAACGGCGGCGAAGAGGTAAAGAGAGAAGGAAGTAGACTTTTGTTTGCAATTTAAAATGCGTTCTGCGCGAACGCCGCGCGCGGAAGCTATTTCCTGAGCTGATGTTTTTAAATGAACGCTTTTGTAGCTATCGTACCGGGAATACAAGGAGATTCGTATGTATAAAGATAAGGTCAAGTTTTTTTCTCTATTTTTTTTTTTTTTTATTTTTATTTCTGGTTTAAAAAAAAGGAACGGATTTGTAAGTACATTTAAATAGATTTCTCATTCGAAAAAAATATTATTATTCTTATTTAATTATTATTTTAATGTCACTTGCATAAATTATATAAAAAGTTTAAAATTCATTTGAATTATAAATTTATATTTCGAATAAAAAATATGAGCTATAGGGCAGTTGTAACGTAAGCATATTATTTAGAAACCTATTCGCGTATTATTTGCATTACAAAAAGAAAAACAATATTCTTTAAATTATTGACTTTCTACACTTATATAAGTTTCAATTATTTTATATTATTTAAATATTTTACTTCTGTTTGATTTTGAATACAAAATTTCAAACAATTCAAAACATTGAAATTTTAAATTACTTTAGTAATTAATTTTATAATAAAATAATCCACTCTACAACATTAAATAAAAGGATAAATTTACATCTTTTAAATATAAAATTTAATAAAAATGAAATTATATACAAGAGAATAAAATTTTTAAATTTCGAAAGATTATTTTTGATTGCCAAAAATTAACTAACGTTACTTTGTCAAAATTTCATTGCATGAGAAATTAATTTTCTTTAAGAGTTGTAAAATTTCAATTTAGAAAATTTAATACAAAATACTTATAAACAATTATAAAATGCTTTGTGTTAAAATGTAGAAAATTTATCACTAAATTAATTATATCCAATTAAAAAAAAAAAAAAATATATATACTATTCTCTGAATTCAGTTTAATTGAAAATAAATTATTATTAAATTTATAATTATATTCAGTTATTTTCAATCTAAGCTCAATTTTAATTTCAAGCCAGTAAATACACCGATATGATAGATCTATATTTATGAGATAACGAACCTAAAAATAATTTCAATACCGACAAAGCTAAAAGGAGAACGGAAAAAAACTGCGCAAACCCATGTCATCAATTTTTTCCCCCCAAGATTAGCAATATTCTCTTTCATATATACATGGAACGTAAAAACAAATAAAAAAGCATGCGGGAGCCTCGATAAGAAAAGTAATCAGTCCAAATGATACGCGAGCACCTTTTACTTTCTCTATCTCTCTCTCTCTCTCTCTTTCAAAATTTTCTTGCATTCCATGCGGTAAGAGAAGCACCGAAATATCTCGGTTGCTTTAAAATCGATTTCGCCCTATAAGAGAGACAGAAAGAGAGAGAGAAAGAGAAAGAGAGAGAGATAGAGAGAGAGAGAGAGAGAGAGAACGTGAATGAGTATATACGAAAGAAATAGAAGTGGTATATGTATAGAAAACTCCATGGTGTACAAAGCAACCGGGCAACGAGTGCAATCTCACGGTGGTGAACGAAGAATATGAAAGAATCGAGCTGAAATTGAGATTCTGACATTCTCTACATTTTTTGCCATATTTTTTTCTTTTTTTTTTTTTACTTTTGCTTTTCTTTCTCTTTTTTTCTTTTTTTTCATAATTTTTTTCTTTTACCCCCCAAAAATTTTAAATTTTCAGATGAAATATTGAGGAAAAAAATTCTTGCGACGTGCGATTTTTTTTGTTAAAAAAATACAAAGATTATATAAAATAGTTGTTAAAAAATAAATAACATTATGGCATCTGAAATTATGATAATTAGTGTAGGTTTTATATAATTCATTAAAACATTAAACGTTCTTCATCCAACAAATAGTATTTAATTTCGTACCTATAGTTATTGTTAAAGATAGCATGGCACAATACTTTATGATAATAATTCTATTATTAAAATATTGCACTATACAATATTTGTAATTACAGTACGTTATGTTATTTCGTAGATAAACACTCCATTGTTAAATATCAAAAGCCAATAAACCAAAACTGATTAATAAACGAGCTTAATAATCGAGCTTGATCCGATCCATCGAACATCGACACGAACTATATTATGTTAATTATCCGCGAATAAATACAGCGATAGAAGGAGATAAATGAGGGGAGAAAACAAAGAAAAAAAAAAAAAGAAAAAAACAAAAAGAAAAGTCGAGAACATAAGAAAGATATGTATAGGAGGCCGGAAAAAAGGGGCAACAAGCGCGGAGAACGAGTCTCGAGAGCACATAATAAGAAGAAGCTTTTCTTCTCTTTCTCTCCCTTTTTCTCTAGCTTTTTCACCGCGCGCATTCCGGCGCTATGCGCGCAAGTTTTCCGATTGCAGCTACATAACGTACACACACACACACACATACACGTACGTAAGTTCAAACACAGATACCACGGTCGAAGGCTTATTAGCGTGGGAGCTGAGCAGCGGTAACGCGAAGAAGACAGAGAGGAGGTGGAGAAAGGAAAAGCGAAGCCAGCCTGCATCTGCTACCCACTTGCGGGATATACGAAATGGCATCTGGGAGGAAAGATGATATACACTTTACTCGAGAGCGAATATATAGAGACAGAGAGAGAGAGAGAGAGAGAGAGAGATAGAGAGAGAGAGAGAAAGCAACTGCTTCTCTCCACTGCTGCTGCTGCAGCGGTACCGTATCGACTTTCATGGCTCCGCTCTTCTCTCTCTTCTTCACGATGTGCACACACATTTGCACAAGTTTCGATTCAGCGGCTCGCGCACATAACTACATTTTGAGAATTCAACGTGTATATGTCCGTATATACATATATACAAGTTTGTGTGTGTTGTGTGTGTGTCTGTGAATATATATATATATCCTTATATATTTCTACTCTCCTTCTTATTCCTCGCGAGCGTCAGGGCTCGCACGCTTGCGGAATCTTGCCTATATACGCGCGGGAATTGAGAGCGAACGTAGTTTATTCGACATATACATGTATATATCCATGCACATACATACACACGCGATCTTCTATACTTTTATCCAACCGAATGAATTGGATTTTATGGTAGTCGTTAGCAAAGGAAACACAATTCGATGGTTAAATTGCGATTCGAAAACAATCAAGAATATAAAAGAGAGATATGTGAATTTGGATTGAGGGATAATATAATAATATTATGTATACACACGTTAGAGTTGTATATAGTTGTTGAGGGTTTTTTAATGATCGGATATTATTAGAAGATGATGTAACGCACTTGCGCATTGTATCAATTATGATGTAGAGAGAAAAAAGGAAAGACGAGACGTATTGGTTTACGTTTTTGATAATCTTGCGCACGGCTCGTATCGAATTATCAAAAAAATTGCGGTGCAAAATTTATACCCTGGCATTTATTAAAAAATAACTGTCGGTATAGGTGTGCATGTGCATGTGTATTTCAATTAGTTCTTAGTTTTCCGTCGTTCGATATTTCGCATAACGTTTAATCTATTTTCGTAGAAAATTTTAATATATTTTTGCCAGCTCGCAAAATTTCACGCTGACGTAATTTCGAAATGAAAAAAAAAAAAAAAAAAAAAAAAAAAAAATGGATAAAACAACGAGAAGTAAAAATTTAAATTAAAAAAAATAAATAAATTCAATATTCTATTGTTTAAAAAAAAAATAAACAAATATCGTGCTTCAAGCAAATAAAATCATTTTATCAAACAAAAAAATGTAAAGTAAACTATGTACATTTTTTCATGAAAATATAAATTCGAAGAATCGTTTTCTTTTTCTCCCCAAAAATAAACAAGTATCACAAATTTGCGGAGAAAAAAAAAATAACTAGATAAACGTAACTTCGTTAAAGCGACGCTGTATATACGCTTACCTATTCTAAGCCAAAAAGCGTATAGACCGAAATCGATATCGCGTTTTTTCACGAAAGTTATATGAAATTTTTAACGCAAGCCGATGGTACATATGCGTCAGAGACGCGACGTAAAAACACGAGCCGGGAGTTAAGAATACAATGGCCGAGTAAAGCGATTAAATATTTCCTTTGACTGTATCCTATCGTATCGTTTTGTTGAATTCACGTAACCGCGCGAATTGCATTTCGGAATATAAATTCTCATTGTTTCCATTTTAACGCGAATCGTACGATATAACGTCGAGGTAAGCTTCAAAATTATTGTACGTCAATTATTTATACAAAAAATAAACGGAATAAAAGAGAATACATGGATCAAAGTTTTACAGTTACTTTTCTCCGATCGTGTATTCGATGTAAGAAATGACATTGTGAAAACAATCGATTTAAAAGTTCATAAAACGAGGGATCGAGAGAGAAAGAGAGAGAGAAAGAGAGAGAGAGAGAGAGAGAGAGAGAAGGATAAAAGGTATTTCGTTATTTTTAACTCTTTGATGTTTAAAGTAACTTTAGTTCAAAACAGCGCGCTTTTTATACGTTCTTCTTTTTTTTTAACGGATACTTCATAGGCATTATAAAACAATTTTTATATAAAATTAAAATTTCAAAAATAAACGATAAACAAAATTTTTATATGAAATAGCTTTTTTCAAATCGAATTTAAAATATCGTAAATTGACATTTAACAATTTTGTTAATTACACAATATATTATAAAATATATTAATTTCTAATCTAATCAATAAATATTGTACAATTTTACATGATCAAATTTGTCGATATTCAAAAATAAAGATATTTTTAAATAATGAAACTTATGCAGATATTAAATTCGAAATTATGCCTGATGTTACTTGCGTAATAAAATTAGTTCAATTAGTTATCGACACAAATGCAACATGAATTCATCGAATAATCGTTAATTATTTTTGCAATGTACAACCAATCGATACTCGAGCTACATACGTGACATATTTCTTTCGCAATAATTATAGTTGCTTTTGTAGTCATTCCATGTATACTTATATATTTCTAGTAGTGCATTATCATATAGTATTCGTACAGTTAAATCGTCGTTGTAAAAAAAAAAAAAGTATTTCCATACCATAAAATTAATTGTCGAATCGAATGTACAATATCGATAAAAAGCAACTTTTTGCATTCGTGTAGAGCTCGATAACAAACGCAATTCCCATCTCTCGGACAACAACTCATCGCGACAAAGAAGACATACGCAGCAATCAACTGATCGTTCACCATCTATAAACTCTCTCTTTTTCTGTCTCTTAATTCCGACGTTTAAAATTGTCAGAGTAAAGAACCAAAGCTGTATCGTCTCTCTCTGTCTCTCTCTCTCGCTCCTATCACATGAAAGCACGCGCGCAAGCGAGAGAGAAAGAGAGACACAAGTAGAGAGAGCATCGACTGCAAAACTCGTCCGATAAATCCTTAACATTTCAGCAACGTCCGCACGCTACGGCTCTATGCATTCTTTAGAATCCGCTCTAGGGTCATCGTCGTCGTCGTCGTTGTAGTCTCTCTCTCTGTCTCTCTCTCAAGCTCGGCTGCTGCCGACGGCGTCGCTGTTGCGGCAAGCGTGTATGTATCGATCGAGAGAAGGCGAATGAACGGGGAAGCCGCGCTGCTAAAGCCGTCGAGGAGAAGAGGAAAGGGATATCTGTACAAAAGAGCAAGAGCAAGAGAGAGAGAGAGAGAGAGAGAAAGCAGCTAGGGAGAAGAGACAAAGAGTGGGCACACGGCCCGATAGGCAGGCGTGTATATATATGTGTGCATATATATATATATATATATATATATATATATATATATATATATATATATATATATATATGCGTACACGTGCATGCGCGCTCTCGCGCTAACGTTGTAGGATCAGAGAAGATGACGAAGAGAGGCGGAGAGAGAAAACCCTGTATATAGGAGGTAAGTATGTGTATGTACACTCTGCGGTACACATACGGGTGTGTGTGTGTGTGGGTGTATGTGTGTATGTGTGTGAGCGGGATGGGCGATATAACGGTAGTAGCTGCAGTAGTAGCAGTGGTAGTATAGTCCGAGAGTCCGGAGACAGAAAGATAATAGGGAGATAGAGAGAGAGAGAGAGAGAGGGGGAGGAGGAGGAGGAGAGAGACGATGGAAAGAAGAGAAAGGAAGGACACACGCGGCGGCGGCAGCGGATGGTGAAGGGTCGGCTTAAAACTATTGCGCCTCTCGACCGAATGTGAACTCGCGGTAAAACTTTCTTACGTAATAAAAGATAATTAACGCCGTGTGTGCTTGCAAGTACGCCACGGTAAAAATAGTTATTTTTATAATTAAACTTGAAATTTTTACGAATTTAAACACTTCTTTCTTTCTTTTTTTTTTTTGGTAAACATTGTAGTTTCATGTTACTGCTTAAATTTTAATTATATAGAAATTATATCGCGTTACCGAAGTGATTTGCGTGATTTTTTGTTGAATTTTTTTTTTTTTAATCAACGGTTCTGTACAGTTATCATTTTTAAAAGTAAAAATTTGCGCTTTCGTTCGACGACAATCAAGGGTATAAAATTAGATGTTTTTTTTACACAACTCAATTATATAAAATATTATGTTGCATTAAATTTTCATTGATTAATTATTTTGAATTAATATGTTACGTTATGATGAATTAAAAATTTTATAATTTGTTTTTAATAAAAATAAATGCACAACTATAATTAAAAGTTTGCATTTTGTATCTTGAAAAACAATCATAAGAATATGTAATTAACTTTAATAATAATTAATTAATAATAATTAATTATGAAAATACTTGATCCAATTAATTATTTTGTAACTCATTTCAATATAATTATAAATAACGTAACATTACATTTGTTATTTCATTAATTTTCAAATTTCAAAGGAAGAAATTACTACAAAGATTGATCACATGGCGAAAAATAAATCATTTTAATCAAACGTTAATTAATTCAAATTTTCTTCATTTAAAATACTACAACTTTCTTAACATTGATTTAAATTAATTTCCAGATGACTACCTTAATTTTTTATGATACATAATCATGTCAATGATTGTAAACATTTGCAAATGAAGAAAAATAAGCATAACTTCAACGATTGGTCATCGCATTTGAAAGTACACTCTGGTAAAAAAAAAAAAAATGATGGAAAAAAAGCAGAAACGCTAATTAAAAAAAAAATCTTGCCAGCAATCTCACCCCAACTTCGCTCTACACTCTTCCAATTCTACGATATACCTACGATATAACTTTGAAACCCAATACACGCACACGTGTTCAACCGGCGTATAACTCTTTCAGCGCCTAAAAACCCATGCGAGCCTATACACATAAACACACAGATATCCGCTTATATACCGTTTGGTAATTTCAGTCGACGGCAAACTTGTCTGCGTAGCGCGTACGTATCGTGTATAAAAAAAAAGAAAAAGAAAAAAAAAAAAAAGAGGGAGACAGAGTATAGAAGGTTAAAAAAGGGCATGCGAAATACGTCAAGTAAAAAACGGGAGTCACAGTTGTCCGGGTCGCGCGAGGGCCCGTCAACACGACGAGTTTCACGCGTCGCTGCGTTAGCAGAGAGAAAGAGGGAAGAAAAAAAAAAATCGCACGGCGACGGCGATAGCCTCATGATGACGTACTTGGAGGAATCCTTTGTTACGTGTGTGTGTGTATATGTATATACATATATATATATAAACGAGGAAATTCGTCGGGACACTTTTTGCTTAGTCTGAAAATTTTCGCATCTGGTTCTTGTTCCACGCGTTTTGTTTTTTTCTGTCTTTATTACGCGCGCAAAAGAAGCTCGACGATTCCGACGTCGTCATCCCTCCCCCTTTTTTTTTTTTTTTTTTTTTGTTCGACTTTGACGGACAGGAAATATAATTGCGCGGAGTTTATGATGAAAAGCGTTAATCGCGATGGCATTATACGCATTGAGTGGAAGAAAAGAAAGGGAGAGAGAGAGAGAGATAAAGAAGAGGGGAGAAAGTATGACGGGAGTAGTCGGAGTGATTAATTAAATAAGTTCGAGTTGCCCGCAAGTGGAATAATTTAAAGCGGACGATACGCCGACGTTTTCGCTTTCTGACTACTTTGAATAATACATTTTCTTTTATATCTTTTATCTTCTTGTTTTTAGGAGTTTCAGAAATTTATCGCACGTTAAAATTTCGCGATAGAATTTCAATGTGTAATTTTTTTTTCCTTATATTCTCACTCATCGTAAAGATTTTAAATAAAATCAATAGGTTTTGATTATGACAAATTTCTTCTACTATTTTTAAAATAAAAACATAATAAAAATGAGGTTTTTTTTATTTTGTTGTTTTGTAACATTAATTTTAGTTGAAAACAATATAAACTTGCAAAGAAATGCTCTATAAAATGTATTCGATAAACAGTTAGAATTTTACTATAAAAATCAATAATGTGAATTATATCTATCGATTACAAATAAGCAAATAAACATTACCCTAAAAAAATTCTATAGGAATAATATTAAGAATAAAATGCATTTTAAATTAGTCTCGATTTCATATTTAATGTCAATTACTAAATTTTGAATAATGGGACTAATTAAATTTAACGCATTCAAAGTAAATATTAAATACAAACTGTGCACAGAATTTATAATTACTTTAATATAACAAGTAACATAATGGGAATTAATACATTATTTCACTGCTTAACTGTATAATATTAAATCATTTCATTATTAATCAAAATAAAATACTGAAAAAAAAAAAAAAAAAATTTATCGCAAATACGTATGATAAAATAAAATTTGTATCGAAAACAAATAAGTATTTACATCGATTTATTAAACTGCTTCGATGATCTTTCCAAACTCATCATCTCTCAATCTTCGATAGCAAAATACGCGGCAAAACCGATTCGAAATTTTCTAGATAAATCACATCTCGCAACGAGATATCGGCTTCTCTCGACATTGCTCGAATCACACGTACGCGCGAAGCACAGGTATAAAAACACGCGAAAAGCTAAACTCGGAAAGGGTCGACTAACAATATCGCCGATAATAAATATGTAACGCGTTAATCAGTCAATTATTATTAACGACCGTTATAATTAATTTGCTCATTCGCGCACACATTCTCGCATCGCAGTGGCTGTATTAGTATATATATATATATATTTATATATATACGCGTATAGTGAATTAACGCCATACGCGGGAGTAGCGCTCACTTGAAATCTATAAATTATGCGGCAATTTAAATCAAAAGCATGAAAAGCTCACTTGGAGCTTTATACGCTAGCACGTATGTATATATGTATAAGCATGCGCAGTACTAGAGAGCTTTCGAAAACGAGTATATACCAAGAGATAAAGAGCGACTTCTCTTCTCTGTTCTTTCTTTCTCCCTTTCTCTTGCTTTCTGAAAATTACAGCGGAACGCACTACTCGCGGGCGTTTCCGTTAAATAAATAACGAGACGAGAGAGAGAGAGAGAGAGAGAGAGAAAGAGAGGGAGAGAGCACGCGCGCGGTGTTGTTAAAATTATACGCAACGGCGGCAAAACCTGACGCTTCGTCTCTCGCGGCGTCTGCTACCACTCCAACGTTTCATCCTCTACTTGTCCTAATCCATTATTTTTTAGCGCTCGTCTCCCTCCCCCATCTTTACTCCTCTTTATCTCTACGTTTCCCTTCTCGCCCCTTTGGCTATCCCTCTTTCTCGTCCCTGTTTTCTTTGACCCTTGCCCCGTTTTTTCTCTTTTTTTTTTTGTTTTTTTGTTTTTTTTTGGTTCTCTGCGTTCTCTTTTTTTTTCTTCTTCGACCTTTTTGCTAAGTTTTCTTTATGGCTTACGGTTTGGTAATGTTCTTGATTTGTGATAATTGAGGTGTACGAAAGTACCTATTTATACTGCAAAATTCTGATAGTACGAGTATACATATATTTAACGTATGTATTAGTTTGACAAAGTATTTGATTTGTTTATTGTTTCTTATCAATCGTTTAATCAACATTACGATTATAAACTACGCGAATTAGAATTAAAAAAAAAAAAAAAAAATCATTTATAAAAAAAAAAAAACAAACTTTAATGGCATTAACCGAGATACAGTTTTAAACCCAATAAATATAAATCACGCGACGACGGAAAACAATTTTCAAATATATCGGTTAAACGGTACAAAGTACTTTGATTAAACAACGACGTGGAACGATGTTTATCAAGATATAGTGAAACCGCCCCGCGTTATTTCAAGCCTATACTTCGATGTTACTTGCTCACTCGGTGCCGTGGCTTCAATATACTTTTTCGAAAAAATATATCGTTCTGTATTTATCTTTATTTAACCTAGTTTTCCCCTTCTCCTTCCTATCGTGCAATGTATACTTACATTGTGTGCATTTAAATTATTGCGTATTCAGTATGTGCATGCGTGTAAGTTTATAGATGCGCATTATTAAGTACGTGTTACAGTATGCCGAGGCGCTAAAATATCCGACTATATACATCTATTATGGATTTTACATTTGATTAATAGTAATATTATGATAGTAACATATGATATTAGTTGAACGAAACGATAATTAATTATTTTTCATGTCCCATTTAATTTTTTATTCGTTTGATTTTGTTATTATCCGTATAAACGAAAATGTAAAAATGCTCATCCATATGCAAATATATATTTCTGTGATTGACGTATTTTTTAATTTCACGCAGTGTAAATTAAAAGATTACTCGCGATGAATATTTTTTTCTAAATTATCGGTAAATAAAAGAGAAATAAATTTTTAATAATCTATTTACAAGAGAAAAATGGACGATTTGAAATTCAAAACGTATAAATTATGCTCGATCAATTTACTCGTATGAATGTTTTTAAACGCTTTTTAAATTGTACATAAAATATACGTTTTCAGCGATTTTAAATTTTAATCAAAAATTTTAAATTTTAAAATGATATTTCGCTGTAGTTTTTAAAATAAATTTTATTTAAAAAATCATATTCTTTTAAAATAAATTGAAACCTTTTCGAATGAGCAAAATCTCAGAGTTCAATTAACGGTGTTTATACGTCGAATTAATTTATATAATTTTTACCGCGTATCGCCAAATTTTTAAATAAAAAAATTATTCTGTTTAATTTTCTCGCCGTGCATACTGGATACTTTTACGCGATTATTATAAACAAATAAAATATTCTCAAAACGATATGCATATTTATTTTCTTTTTTTTTTATATTCTCTTTACCTTTCTCTCACTAGTATTCTTCCACATAAATGCACATCGTGGAAATATATATTTGCGCGTATTTCTCATAAATGTAAATCAAACCCATAAAGTTTCTCAATATGTTATACAACGCATATTCTGCGCGTAATATTGTTTCTATGCTAAAACAGTTGTTACACTATATTATGTTCGTATTATTGTTCGTAACCCACATCAAATTCAAACGATCTTTTTACTGCATTTTATCGAGCAAAATCGTATTCGTCAAATATTCTTCTTTGTTTATTTTTTTACTTTTTTTTTTTTTTTTTTTTTCATGCGGAAAAAATTAAAATATTTTATTTTTCTTTTTTTTTTTTGTTTTGTTTTTCAATGCAAATTAAACGCGTATATATTTGCATAAATTTAAAAAGCCGATATTCAAATCAACATATTCTACCTCGCGTATATGCTTACCACATTTGCTTGGGAAAACGCAACAGCACACATATTTATATATACACATTTATATATACATTGATTTCCAAAACGTTAAAATTTTACGCTTTAAAAATTCACCGAATAAATTGTTGCTTTTGTTATGAAAATATTTAAAAACTTGGTCAAATTTTCGAGGACGGTTAATGGTTTCAACGTAGCATCGACTTTTGTATAATATTTCGTCCAATAAATGATTATCGTAAAGCGATATTATTTAAAGAAAACAATGTTTTTTTCCAATGTTCCAGCTTATAGCTACAAATTAAATTTGCATTCTTTGAACAAATGCTTAGATAACCAACGAAACACGTGAAAATTATTTCTTTATCAAAGTGAAATTCGTCAAACCATTTCATTTATTTTTTACTTTGTTTCTTCTCTTTTTTTCCGTTACGAGTAACCCGATCCCCGCAGTAGCAGTAGCAGCGGCAGTAAAAAAAAAAAAAAAAAAAAAAGAGGAAAAAACTTCAGCGAGGGACACCTCCACGAAAATTCGACGCTTTTCGACATCGCCAATTTACTCAAACCATCTCCGCTCCGATCCCGAAACTGAAATCCCAGCGCACATTTAGTCGCCTCTCTCCCTCTCTTTGGTTTTTCTCCATCTCCCTCTACTATATACATTTATTCGCATATACGTACATGTATCTTTTCTCTTTTCCGAAACTACTGCACATCCGGGGCACCTCTCATTTCGTGAAAATCCACAGTAGTCGAAACGTCGGTAAACCGCAGCTAATGAACGAGTCCGCATCGCCATTTTCTCAACCTTCGTACTCTTATGCTCTCTTTCTCTCTCTCTCTCTCTCTCTCACAAAAACACACACAAACATTTCAGGATCCAACGTATACATGTGCACACATAACCATACCTACTTCCTCTTTCTTTTATATCGTCATTCGCGATAAAGCTGTTATACGCCATTGTACATGTACGTACGCCGACGTGGACTTTTACGAGCAAAAGAATGCGAGAAGAGACAAAAAAAAAAAAAAACTGAAAAACGGTGTAAGAACGCACACATTTAGATATACACACACGTCGTTGGAGAGACAGAGAGAAAAAGAGAGACAAAGCTTTTACGCGTTGTCGGCTGACACTTACGTCGATTAAAGCCCGCGCGCGAAATATATGTCTAGACGTGTACACGGATTATATCTCGTCATTTCGTCTTGTTAGCCGAATGCGACACGGGAAAATTAGTCTTCTTCTACATCTACTTTTCCTTTTTTCTACTTTCTTTTTTTTCTTTTTTTTTTTTTTTTTTTTAATGCAAAAAGGAAGATAAAGTTAGCGTAGTAGGATTCCTTTTTTTCCAGATTTTTAGCTTGAACGATATTACGATGAACGAGACCGTGAAAGCTCGGGTATGTATATGCGAATTATACGAAGGGGATTCGTAACGACGCGCGGCGCACATGTATTATTAGACGTCGGCGTGTGTCCCGCTTTTAAAATTGAAGAAGGTAAAGTATAAGGCATTTTATGTATGCTGAAGAGAGAGAGAGAGAGAGAGAGAGAGAGAGAGAAAAAGTAATTTTAATATTTTTGGTACGCCGTGGTTAGTTTTCTTTTCTTTTTCTTTATTTTGCGGTAGAAAGGCAAACGAGAAGTTGAGAGAGCGCGCGAGCGCAGAGTTAAATTAACTAGTTCTCTTTTAAACGAACTTCAATAATGAAGATTAAAAACTATAACGTGTATTCTTTCTTTATTCAAAATGAAATTTTCTTCGTGACATTTGTTATTTTTAAAGAAGACATTGCGATGCAAGTTTCTTTTTTCTTTTATTTTTTTTTTTGCAAAATTAAACTTTTTCTAACTTAAATTGAATTAAAAAGAAATTTTTTTGTTTCGCGAAATGGTATTTTTGCATATTCTTTAAAAAGGGAAAGAGCGTACAAATGGAATATTCAAATTTGAAGTAAAAAAAAAGTAAATACGGTTTACAAAATATACGTATTTATGCGAAATCCAGTAAAAGATAATATTTTACAACGACAGCATCAAGAGTAAACGAGAAAATAAAATAAAAATCTCCATTATGAGCTCTTAAACGTAAAAAATTATGATAAATGTCAAAGCAGGATGTTTTTATACTTTTATAATTAAAAAACTGTATATATATATTATAACATAAGTAATGTTCTACAAAATAATTTTCAGTAATGAATTTCCATAGGTATAATAAAAAATGCATCGGATCATTTAATCAAAGCAGTAAAATTTAACTCTTTGTTTGCTTCGTAAAAAAAGAAATTTACGGAAAAAATATTTTAATAATTTTAATACTACAATAAACAAAAAAGAAAAATTAAATTCCAAGCGTTTCTTTTCAATCCACAGTACGTTCAATCTTGAGAGAGAGAGAGAGAGAGAGAGAGAGAAAAAAAATGGGGTTGAAGAAGAGGAAAAAAAGAATAAAATAAAAGAAGAATCCCCGAGATGATTAATTTCCACGGCCGAAAAAAAAGGCAACGGCATACTTGTAACGTAATCATGCCGTATTTCACTTTTTGCAATTTTCACGTCTTCATAAATTAGCCGTCTACGTTTACGCGACATTAAATAACGTTTGACACAAACTGCTAATAATCTAGTAAATATTAGTATCACGCAAGAAGTAGCAACAGCAGCAACTTGATTGCATAATCGATATAACCCACCCATCCCCCACCACTATCCCTTTTCATTCCGTCCAACAACGTTGGAACACGAAATAAAGCACGGAGGGAAGCCTTCGGTTCTCTCTTTCTTTCCTACGTTTACGTCCCAAACGAGAAAGGCCAAGAGCGACAAAGAGAGAGAGAGAGAGAGAGAGAGAGAAAGGGGAGGAAAAAAGAAGGAAAGAAAGAAAGGGAAGACGTTCCACTGATTTTTCTTCAAGATCGTCTCTCTCTCTCTCTCTCTCTCTCTTTCTGGAAGCGGCGAGCGGAAAAAAGGCAATTGCAAGGGATGCTCCCTTAATTCCCGTGGATAGCCTAGATCGATGGGAAATACACGTATGTAGGCGTTCACGAATACACACACACACACACACACGCATACACACAGACGACACTCAGAAACGCGAACACGCAATTTCACCAGGGAAAACAAAGCCTATACCCGACGATTCAGCCAATCAAGCTCTTCCTCATTTTTGTTTCCTCTCTCCCTTGCTCTCGTTCCGGCCATTTTTTTTTTCCTCTTTTTTTTGCCACCGAGAATTTTCATGACGAGCTACGAGCTTCGTGTGCGAGTGTATATGTGCACACGAATTGATGATAACCCTCTCTAAAAGTGAAGAAAAAAAAAGAAAGGAAGAAGAAAAAATAAATGACGAGACTGAAAGTTGAAACGTCTTTAAGACTGATTGTGATTGGCCACTCGAGCGCGGGATGGAAAATTCATGAGATTCGAATTTTGTAGAAAAGCTTCGATATATTAACGAAGAGTTTGTTAATGGTAACGATATAAACGAGAAAATGTGACGTCTCTTATTTTCGACTGGAATATTCGCACGAGAGATTTTGGGAATTATTTTAGCTATTAATAACATGAAATATATTTTATATATTTTAATAAACCGTGAAATTGCGAATTATTATTAGAAATAAATCGTAGTAAATAATCTATACGTAATGCACATTTACTATTTGAAAAGCTATAATATTTTTTAATATACACGAAACAAAATTACAACAAAAGAATAAAAAAAAAAAAACCTTTCAATTACAATACTTTTTATCTAAAGAGAAATATTAACCCCTTGACACACAATGCCGAGTTGGGGTCGTCGTTCATTTCACGTGTAACGTTGTAAACTTTGACGAGTTAAACTCGTCAAGAGCTGTTTTTGCCGCACGCCCTGCAGTATATTAAATTACTCTGTTACTTCACTCGTGCACTGTCGATATTCGTTTTTTTTTTTTTTTTTTTTTTTACAATGTTCAATATGCCCCACTCTCCTATTTTTTCAAAGCATTCTTCTGACGCATAAAATTCCGTTTTATTTATATGTTAAGGGATAATTATGTAGAAAATTAATTGACATTGCAACATTCAAGCTAAACTTGTCTTAAACTTGATCAAATTCTGTTAATGTTAATCTTTATTAAGACAAACTTTTTTTATAAATTATTTCAAATTCTAAATAAAAAAAAATAATAGGAAAAATAAAAGTAGGCAAACAATTTTGCTTACATAATTTAATCAAGCGATTGCAAATTCGAGAAAAAAATAAAACGACAAAGCTCATAAAAAATAAAAAAAACGAGAAATTTATACATTCGCGTTGTACCAAAAGTTATACATTTGAAGATAAAACGAGTTTTAGGAAAATGAATTCTTTATTTAACGAGAATTTAACTTTATTATAAGCTTAAATTAACCTATGCGTTATTAATTCGCGCTGTGTTACGTAATTTTAATATTATAGTAATCTTGAATATCACGTCAAAATCCCAAATATAACGAAACCATCAATTTTAAATCGGCAGAAATTAATGTTTGAATTCAATATCGAGTCAATTTTCCTTTTCCCATGCATACCGGCATGTTGCTTCTTCCATTATTTATAAATTTTAAAAACATATTCTACGAAGGCATAAATATTTATGATATTGTAATACTAATTTTTTATTTTCTTACCAAGTACGTACACCATACCCAACTTTTTTTTTCGTAGACGGTAAGAGGAAAAGTTAAAATAGAGAATAGCTCACCTGAAACAAACAAAAGGCAAATAAATTTTGTAAAATTTTATTCGCAAAGCTGAAATTAAAGTATTACTATTTATTTTTATTATCGTTCATATTTATTTTAATTGTATTATAAAAATATACAACTTATACATACAGTAACTTTAAATTTATTTTTTTTATGATGTAAAAATGTTTTTAATTTAACATACGACAATAAATCGCAAAGGAAGGAAACCAAAATCAATAAAAAAAAAAAAAAAAAAAAAAAAAAAAAAAGAGAAAAGAAAAAAAACCCATACCCAACGAAAAAAAAAAAATAATAATAAAATGAAATAAAAAAAAATAGACGCTCGAGCTAACGCAAAAGACGCACGCAACTCTCAAAAGATACGAAAAAAGCCTCAAAAGGAAATAGACGTACAGACGGAAACGTAGCAAGCGAGTCGATTCACTCGAAGAAGCACTCGGCGAACGTAAGAGAGTAAGGCCATCGAGGGGAAGGATGAAGGGCAAAATAAGCGAATAAAAAATTCAGTTACTATCGTATACGTAAAAGACGAGCGAAGAAGGCAGTACGAACACCCCGAGAGTAAAAAGAAATAAACCGAGTGTATAAATATACATATGTATACGTACAAGGATATATTTACAAAAGCTGAGTAACCTACACAGACGGACGGACGCGGAGAAAATATAAAATTTGCGTATGGGAAAGAAGAAGTTCCGAATTTATACCGAGTAGAAAGATAAAAAGCGCGCGAGAATCGTTACCAAGCAATACGCGTGCACATTGACACGAGGATAACTCGGTCCGTTATGGATGCGTTCTTCTCCTCCTACTCCCCCCTCCCCTCCCATCGCAAAGGATGAAATCAAACTACGGATTTGTTGCCCGCGGTGAGAGCTTAGCTGATATACGGCTCTGTATATACCAACAGCTGCTAGATTGGCGCGTCCTTGTAAATTGTTGATGGGACGCCGCGGGCTTGTCCTTGCGAATCACGCGATGGGTCTTAACGGGTTGTGATGGAGGGAGAGAGAATAAGGGATTTGTATTAACGGTGCCGTGTATCAATCTAGAGATCGATTTGCAGTCCTGTGTGGCTTCATTATCGAGCAATAACGGTAATGGAGTATATGTGTCATTTACGATTTCCTTTGTTTAATTAATATACAGCCTGTTTAATCTTATATAATTTTATTTCGCGTTTCTGTGTGTATGCTTAAATTATATTTATTTTTACATTTTTTTTACTTATCGAGAATATTTTATTTTTCAATTTTCACCAATGATATAATTTAACAGAAATTAGTGTTTTGTGATAAATAATAAAAAAAAATGTTGTTTCTTTTATGAGTAAATTAAGTGTATTACTTTAAAAATTCATAGATATATTTATTTTTTCATTTTTATAAAATGTTTTTGAATGATACATTTTTGTCGAAGTTAACAATTTATTCAAAATACATAAAACGTATTTATGTATAAAATCTGCATTAATGTTTAATAATTAAAAAAATAATTTAAAAGCAATAAAGAAAGTATCGGTTCGCTAAAAGTACAACGTGCGGAGGAGAAAAATTTATTTTTAATAACGAAATAATAACTTCATCGTTGAAAATAATAACGTAGAGAAAAGTTTGCCTTCCGATTTCGTGCAATTAAAACACTCTTACTGTATGTATATTTAATTAAAAGTCAAAACTCAGTCGAAACTATGCCCGCATATTAACCATAGCTTGACCCACAAACTAACAAAACTATTATCTCTCGTAACTACATATTACCCGACTACAATCGAATATATATATATATATATATATATATATATATAAACTCTCGAGCGAAGAGGAAAAATATATACATACGTATACGAAGAGTGAAACGATAAATTAGTCTTTCGTTTCATACGTGAATCGAAGCCCCGTACCATTGAAAAATATAGGTAAAGCTTGCAACTAACTCTCTTTGAAAATTTCGTTACATCATCCCCGGCTATCGAGACTTCGTTTCCTCGCGTGCGCATCTCCGCATCGCGGGATTAAAAGTCTTCGCGCAGCTTCGCTCACGCTTCTTCTCTTAGCTTTAAAAGCAGCTGCGTATAATACTTCCGGAATGAAATTTCTCGGTCTTCGAAACTCCTCCATCGCCTTCTCTCTTTCTCTCTCTCTCTCTCTCTCTCACTCTCTCTCTCTCTCTCTCTCTCTCTCTCTCTCTCTCTCTCTTTTCACGTATCCATTCGCGCGAACCTATTGAATTCTATCGCATACGTGCAACGCCGGCAACCGATGTGTAAAAGTAAAAGCGTCTTCTCTCCTCTTCTTTGGAAATCCACGCGTATCTACCCATAAAAGAAGAAGACGGAGGAAAGACGAAGGCGCGAAAAGGTGAGAGGGCCCGAGAACGATAAACCGGAGGAGAATCGAGAGTAATCAATGATACGTGCAAATAGAAACAAACAGGGTTAAGGTGTACAATATAGCTTCCAACGATGTGAGAGCGAAAAGTAGAAAAAAGCTTCCTGCTTCCTTTCTATCCGTGTGTTACACTATACATATATGTGTATATACAGGTATATAAACGTTGACGTTGGTGTTGAAAACGGCTCGGGAAGAAATCGAGAAGACAGAGAGAGTGAGAGACAGAGAGACAGAGAGTGAGCGCGTATACGAGCGATGGTAAAGAAAAGAAAAAAAAAAAGACGTTAAGCGGCGACGACTGATACGATAAAGCGCATTTTGCAGTGTTTAAACCGAGGAAGAAGAAAATGCAACGTTGTATTTTACTGCGAGCGGGTAAAAGAGCCGTCAAGTGTAATTCTTCGATTGAAGATTGAAAATCATTGTTTATTGCGATTAAACGTTGTATCGATGTTTTTATTTTATTGTTGTTTAAAACTTCATTCGATATATATATATATATATATATATATATATATATATATATATATATATATATATATATATATATATATATACATATAAATATATATATATATATATATATATATATATATATATATATATATATATATATACATATAAATATATATATATATATATATATATA
The DNA here is from genome assembly GCA_949987625.1 of Chalcis sispes. NCBI lineage: Eukaryota > Metazoa > Arthropoda > Insecta > Hymenoptera > Chalcididae > Chalcis > Chalcis sispes. The sequence continues at coordinate 12,974,134 of OX465094.1, forward strand.
TATATATATATATATATATATATATATATACACACACACATCGTTGTGTAAATAATCTACGAATTCGAAGTTTTTCAATAAAATTTTAATCATTTTGAAAACGCCATTTAGTTAATTGCATTGTTGTACGACGGCCAATTATAATAAGTCGATGAGTTAACCCGTCAACTCGTAATTTACGTATATGATTATCTTTTGTATGATAATCGGAAATGTATTTAATCTCTTCTCTGTTATAATAATGAAAACTATTATCGTCGTCAATAGATTAACTTAAAAACAGCTTTGACGACGTGAAATATTCAAAGGTTTTTCATCAACCGCCAATCTCTCGATATAATTCACATGAGACCAATACTCGCAAAGATTATTCGTAAAAATAGTAATTCACTTAAATACGACTGTTCGATCTAAAAATATTTTTTTTAATTTTTAACATTTAATAATACATACGCTTATATTAAATCAAGTCTGAAAATAACAAAAGTTTGTCAAATTTAATCATCTCACTATGTATACACATACACGACGTGGTTTCAAATTATCGTTAGAGTAAAAAAAAAAAAAAAATAAAAGAAGAGTATTGGTTTCGTCGAATCGTTCAATACCCAAAGTCAATTTCGCCATTCCTAGATTTTCTGTTTGTCAAACTAATCATTAAACCTACGTTTAACAAGTAAATCAATCAACGCCACAATAAACCAACGGCACTATTGAATCAGGTCAATTAGGCGCCGTTATCAATCAAATAACAAATAATCGGTTATTTAAATACCGACGCGCCCATTGATTTTCTTTTTTTCTTTTATTTTTTTTCATTTAGCCAAAATAACCGCATTCTATCTAATCTAACTCGAATCTATCGAGAGCCTTTCTACCTCGTAATTAAATAGAATTCGAACTTTCCAAATTAAGCACATGCAAACTAAAGTAGTAAAATCGTGCAAATTTTTTTTATACTTCGTTCTAATTACGTTTACAGATAATAATTTGCGGTGCAGTTAATAGTTATCATTAATTCATTAAAAATTACATGGGTATACTAATGAATATGTAAATAATTATTTTCCTCATTATAATTACGTTGGTAAACTAATTTACTCTTCATAGTTATTAAACCGAACGTTATCGAAATAATCGAAAATATCGACGATGTTTGTTAACCGCGTCGATAAAATCCATAACGATAATTTTACGATGTCCATCAAGTCAGCCCCGCCATTTTGTTTTTCACGGAATAAAAGAGTTGTGCTGCATTGTGCTCAGCTTGTGCTATAATGTACCGTAAAATGTGTGTACCTTGTAAATTTTCAATTAAGCTATTGTATTTTAATACTTGTTTGGAAATGTCAAAATAAAATATCTCTTTATTTGAAATAAATAAATACAATACAATATATATTGAATTAAAAATTTCGATTTTTAATTCACGCATTCTTCTCATTGCAAGGTCTTTAAACACTTTTAATAAAATTTTAAATTTCTTACGATATTAAACTTTCAAGATTAATTGCATTAAATTCTAATGAGATTTTTTTTTGCGAAACATAGATGTAAATTACCAAATCAGATCCAAATTTAATATAAGAGGCACTAGTAACAACAGGTAGAGTAAAACGGTATATAAGGCTATGACAGATGCAATTACTTAATATCATGTTAAAATTATTTTTTTTATTGTTTCCAATGTAAAAAAATGTTATAATAATTAATATGATTAAATACAACAATAAAATTAGTATTAATTAGAGATATATAAAGTAATTATTGATTAAGGCGTTGTGATAAATACAAAAATGCTTATTAAATACATTTATGGTATCTATTACTTTGACAAATATCATTTTTCTTAAGCTAATAATAAAAATAATTAAATGATACACATTTTATCCTTTAATATAACTTCTTGTTATATTTATTATTAATATTCAAAAAAAGGGTTGTTTTTATACTTTGAAATAAATACAATTCAAAATATAATGAATTAACAAGTAAAATCATAGAATCAAATGATGTTTTCAAATTAGATAAAAAATTAATCACGGTCGTGATACACATAACCAGAACCTCTAGTAAAAAGGGTAATTTTTTTAAAGAAATTTAGATCCAAAATTCTCCAAATAAAGTAAGGCATCTGATCAAACGCGAAATGCGCGACACCTATCATGTGTGGAAAGCAGTTTCTATAAGAACTTATTGTAAATAGATATAAAAATGAATTTTTGTAAACAAAACTTTACACTATTATGTTTCAAAAGTAAAAGTTAAAACATTAAATAATTTAATATGTGTATTCAGAAAAAATATTTAAATAATTATTTTAATTGCAGTAGCTACTGCATATACTTACAGCTGCAGAATTTCTATGACTAACTTAACCTGCATCTGTAAGTAAATTAAGAAAAGCTCTGCCGACGGGCAGCCCGTCGCGCTATGCGCATCCTAGCGTCTTTAGTTCAGGCTCGATCACTAGATGGCGTATCGTTTCTCGCTAGTAAAAACGTATACTTAAATCAATATAATACCTGAGGAAATTCGTTTCAAAGACGGATTATCCCGATCCACATCCCTCTCCATCTCTCTATCCCCTCTCTCCCACCTCTCCCACTTCTCTCCCAACACTTCTATTTCTTTACGATTACTCTCCCACCTTTCTCGGTCATTTTTCGCACATATGTCTTCAACCTCTCTTCTACCTCTCCCTCACTTTTCTCCGACTTCTTTTCGCACCTTTCTTCCAAATTTTGTTATACGACGGCCGGGAAGAGCTTCACGCGCGGGTGAAAGTATAACGGGCCTTTTACGATGTCTGCGTTTCCACACACGCGCGATAGCGTATCCCCGCGAGGGCAATGGCGAAGCGATAACGCGCTAATCAGATGCACTCTCTCACTTCGCGTCGGCGGAACCGCTGTCGACGCATAAACTAAAGAACGGTACAAGCCGTTCTTTAGTCAGTCCGACTTTGGGGTGAGCAGTCACCGTCGAGAGAAGCCGAGGCGGCCAGGAGGACGCTCCACGAGGTCAGCGCTATCATCTTTATAGCGTACTGCACAGTGAGAAGAGCGGGCGTTCTACGAAGTCTGCGCTCTTTAGTGATGACGTTAGCTATCTTCGCCGCCATCTTCCCCCTTCCGGATTATCACCGCTTGGGCTAAATAAGAGTGGCAGGAATCGATCATCGGCATTCGTCTCACAGCTGAGTCGAGTTACGCATCGGCAGTTGCAGCAGATGTACAGCTAACAAAGACCAGAACCAGCTACCGCCTCCTCTCCGGCCGCGCATCATACTATTGCCCGCGCCTCGCGGCAGTCCCTGAAAGAAGTTGCAGGCCAGCGGAGCCTGGACTCCGCGTAATAGTGCCACGGGGCTCTGGTTAGAGAGCTCAACGAAGATCATCGTGTCTACTACCGACAGACGGACAAGGAGGGCTACGTCTTTGTTCTTGCGCAAATGTCCCCGGTCAACTACCCGTCTTTTGACTCAGACAACGACATGGAAGAGACGCCGAAGCTGCTACCTCCCGATGACACAGCTCTGCTGCGGAAGCCAACACGACCGGAACGGCTGAACCATCCGTGACGAAGAGCCCTTGCCGAGACGCCGCGGAATAAGAATCAGCGAACGCGACTGGCACAGAAGCCGACGCACGTCATACACCGGCTTTTTAAGCTTTCCCCTTCTCCACCGAAGAAAGAAATTCAGTTGTGAACCACGGGCGAAGCCCCCCGCGACAGAAGTCGCAGTAGAGAGCGGAAGATTAGAAGATTGCGATTCAAGGAGGTAAAGTCCCCCACCAGACTCTCCCCGTTCAACTAATAACATCAATTAGCCCTTTTTAAGACTACTAAAAAAAAATTAAACGTAGCAAACCCACGCCAGTCAATAATTTCCTTCATCTCTCCCACTTCTACTAACTCCCATTATCTCATTTCTCTCACTTTTCTTCCACCTTACTGCGACCTTTTCCCAGCCTCTTCCCCACCTCTTCTCTCCCACTTCTCTGCTACTTCTCTCATTTCACTCTTACCTCTCTCCTACCTCAATCCGACCTTTTCACAGCCTTTCCCCCACCTATCTCCCGTTTCTCACCCATCACTCTCCCACCTTTCTATCACCTTTCTACAACCTCTCTCTCATCTCTCTCCTATCTTTGCAATTTCTCATCTATTTATCACTTCTCTACCACCACTATATCATCTCTTAGTAATCATCTTTGTACTTTTGCTATTTTTATTAAAAAAAAGTTGTCTCGCCTACAATTCTGCTGCCGTACATAAGCCTTGCCAACGAGCAGCCCGTCACGCTATGCGCATCATAGTGTTTTTAGTTCACGCTCGATCACTAGATGGCGTATCGTTTTCCGCTAGTAAAAATGTATTCTTAAATCAATATAAAACCGAAGAAACTTGACCCCAAAGACCAATATCCCTCCCACCTCTCCGTTCGATGTCTCTCCTACTTCTCTACCACCTTTCTCCTACTTCTTTCGCGCCTTTCTCTCACTTCTCTCCCACCTGCTTCTCATCTCTCATTCATGTTCCTAAGATCTTTGTCCCACCTTCTGTTTCACATTTTCTTCATTTCTCTCCAATTTCTCTCTCACCCTCTGCCACCTCTCTTCTAGGTCTCTCCTATCTGTCTGACATATCTCTCTTTTGCTCCTTCTCTTTCTTCCTCCATAGGCTATTCACTATGAGAGCCATAGCTGAATCCACATAACACCAGGATGAGCGACTTCAATGGACTTTTTCAGTATACAAGGTAATGAGGAAGCATCGTTCCAGAAAACCAAATGAAGGCGTCATAATAAAATGGAATCGTACGACCTTTATTACATTCAAATTCATCTATTGCATTATTTAAAAATCTATAAAAATTTATTAAAATTCTAAACAAAAAAATTTGTGAATATGTATAAATACCTGTATAAATAAATTTTGAAAAGATATCTGAGAATATGTATAATATGTTTTTAAATAAAATTTAATAAATATTTATCATTATTAATCGAAACAATACAGAAATATCGATATAGAACATAACAATGCAGACTACCTCTTTCGATATCATGTTCTCCTAATACTTTCTCTTAAAAACCGATAAAAAATGCAAATTATCGGATAAATTTCATAAAATATATATGAATGTACTAACATCAAGAGACGTGTCACCTCCCTTAACATCATATTCTCCTATTACGTTCTTTTAAAATTCGATCTAAAATGTGTATTTTTGAATAAATTTATTGAATATATATAGATATACTAGTCTAAAGAGACGTGCCACCTCCTTTAACATTATATTTTCTTAATACTTTCTTTTAAAATTCGATCTAAAATGTGTATTTTCGAATAAATTTATTGAATATATATATATATATATATATATATATATATATATATATATATATATATATATATATATATATATATATAGATATGGATATACTAACGTAACGAGGCGTGCCACCTTCTTTGATATCATATTCTCCTAATACGATCTTTTAAAATTCGATCTAAAATGTGTATTTTCGAATAAATTTAATGTATATATATATATAGATATACTAACGTAAAGAGACGTGATACCTCCTTTGACGTCATATTCTCCTAATACGATCTTTTAAAATTCAATCTAAAATGTGTATTTTTGAATAAATTTATTGAATATATATATATATATATATATATATATATATATATATATATATATATATATATATATATATATATATATATATATATATATATATATATATATATATATAGATATACTAACGTAACGAGGCGTGCCACCTTCTTTGATATCATATTCTCCTAATACGATCTTTTAAAATTCGATCTAAAATGTGTATTTTCGAATAAATTTAATGTATATATATATAGATATACTAACGTAAAGAGACGTGATACCTCCTTTGACGTCATATTCTCCTAATACGATCTTTTAAAATTCGATCTAAAATGTGTATTTTCGAATAAATTTAATGAATATATATAGATATACTAGCATAAAGAGACGTGTCACCTCCCTAAGCCTTATATTCTCCTAATACATTCTTTCAAAATTTGATCTAAACTGTGTATTTTCGAATAAATTTAATGTTTATATATAGATATACTAGCGTAAAGAAACGTGCCACCTTCCTTAACGTCATGTTCTCCTAATACTTGCTCTTTAAAACCGATCTAAAATACGAATTCTAAAACAAAATTTCAATGAATATATATAGATATACTAGCATAAAAAGACGTGCCACCTCTTTTAACATCATATTCTCCTAATACTTTCTTCTAAAATTCTGTTTAAAATGAGTATTTTTGATCAATATAATCATTAATAATGAAGAATAAAATGAAAGATATTATTCATTTGCATTTTATTTTGTTACAATTTATTATTAATTATAATAATTAAAATATAATAACATTATTATTTTAATTAAGTAATAAATAATTTTAACTTTTTTAATAATATATTAAACTATTTTAACAATATATTGTAGAACATAAAATTAAAGCATAAAGCTTGATAATTTAAAATTTAATTTTTCTTATCGATGAGGTGTCTAAAAGTCTATAAACTATAGCCAAGTAATTTAATTAAGAGACATATATTGATTTTTATAATACATGCTTTATTTCAATAAAATATATTTACGTTACATATATTACATGTAATATTTATTATTGATTTCACAAGTACAATTAAATGCATGGTTCGAGTGCTTACAAGCTCTTCTTAAGATTTCTTACTCTGTTTAAGAGGGTAACTACCCTATAATTTTTTTTTCTATGCAACACCTAAAAAAAAAAAATTAAAAATCAATTAAAATAACATTCTTTATATTGATAAGAAAAATATAAATGATAATAAATATTTTTATACCTTTTACTATTATTTTTCTTTATTGAGTACCAAGTTATTCTCACTTCAATATTTTTTCTTTTTGCGCAGACTTATAAATGAACCGATGAGTGGATTTTGAAGAGACAAGGCTTAAATATTTTTTAGATATGTCTCCATGGGCCAAAGCACTGACTAAGCTTTATCTTACTATTATTTAAATATTCGAGAACCTGGAAGACAAAGAATTCATTAAATATATAAAATTATGATTAAAATTAAAATAGTTAATATATAGTACCATTCCAAGCTTCGGTCTACAATGACAAGTCTCCTGAATATTTTAAGTCTTACTGCATCAATTGAGAGTCTGCGTGAAAGTATATAAAATTCTTAAAGAAATGAACCTGTAAACCATTTAAACATTTATCAAGTTTTTTTGTCATATATAATATTTATATTTTTTATGATTAAGAAACTAAAAAAATTATGTAATATATTAAATTGAATTTATTTTATAATAAATAAAATAAAAAACAAATCTAAAAAATGTATAAAAGTAAATATATCATTTTTTTAAAAATTAATTTAAAGTTTAAAATGACTATTATTTTAATGATATTATTATTTTTAATATTATTTATTAACAATTATCTTGATGATAAATAATTAATGTTTTATTTAATAGCAAAAATAAGTATTTATTTATTATATAAGTATATATTTTTATAAATCTTACTTCTTTTTTTTTTCTTCTAATTTTATTTTTCTAATTCTACGATATAATATAATAAATACTTATAAATTATAATAAATAAATACTTATTTTACTGTATTACTTAATTAATATTGAATTATTTATTAGTAATAATCATAAAAAAAAATAATATATTAATAAATACCTGTTTTTATAATGGCAGGGTTTGTAAACATAACTGTAGATTTCACTGCACTACCGTGGTGCAAATTGTGGTTATAATCATGTGTTAAGGACGTGTAGGTCTTTGCCACGTACACTAAAAAAATTGATGACCACTTGAACGATGGGCCATATAGTTGAATATATATATATATATATATATATATATATATATATATATATATATATATATATATATAATATGTACTGTAATAGCACCTTACAATTAGTGCGGTATTCCAATAAAGAAAGAAATTAATAAATATTATTCAAAAACTATTTCATTTCTATTTTGACTTTTAATAATGATTTCAAAAATTCTTCGATATTCAAAAAAACTTCATTGCAACATTCTGTTGAACCTGAAAATATATATGAACAATTAAAAAAATAAAATATTAAATATATAAACAGAATATAAATAGAATATATAAAATGACTAAAACACAAATTGAAATTAATAAAATCGATGTTATAAAGACTCCAACAAAACGTCCTGTTCGATGCTGGCTTGTACCTTATCTCCCTTCCTCTAGCATATCTTCCTAACTCGTTATCCTCTCTATCGAATAGATCCTAGTCCAGCAGCTGTAAAATACAATAAATAATTAGTGAAAATTGATTAAAATAAATAACTGGACTTACACTCACATATATATCCTTCATATATATATATAAGTGAAAATTGAAAACTAAGTGTTTCGTTTATTATTTATTTATATATCCTTTGTCGATTACCTCGATTTTACTCCTAATACCAAATACTCTTCCTCCCTTGCAAGTGTCCTTCGTTGTGTTTGTAAAAAGAAAACAATCAAATACATCAATCAAAAAAGGCAAATTAATTGAAAAAAGATCTCAAAGACCAATAAGGTGAATATTTACCTGTTAATAAGAAGTGGAGCTCCTGTAGCCTAGTGCAGCTCTCCTCGGTGCAGCTCCCCTCATCGTGCGCATCTTCTTAAATTTGTCAGCTTCGTGGACAACCTACAAAGAAACTCATACAATACAAGTCGAGTGGAATCAGATAAATAGAATCAGAATTACCTGTAGTACTTAGGTGTAGAATTCTTAGACGATTGAAGAAGAATATTCACTGGTGTGCTGCATTGAGAGGTTTACATAACTCTCAAGCTGGCCACATAATCGTTGAAAATCTCGAAGCTGCAGGAGGGTAGGTTGCAGCGATCTCAGAAGGCCTCGTATTTACATGGGCCTGAAGTTTGCAACGTTAGAGTACAACAAAATAATTTTTCACAATTAAATAAAGCTGCTAAAAATGTACAAATTATATTTAAATCCTTATCTGAATATTTGGTTATGCTATCAAACATTAAGGCTAAAAAAATATAAATATAAATTTTAAATAAAAACAGTTTTTTAAAAATTTCATTAGACTCCAATGTTGGAAACTTCAAACCCATGTATATGGGCCTGAAGTTTGCAACGTTAGAGTACAACAAAATAATTTTTCACAATTAAATAAAGCTGCTAAAAATGTACAAATTATATTTAAATCCTTATCTGAATATTTGGTTATGCTATCAAACATTAAGGCTAAAAAAATATAAATATAAATTTTAAATAAAAACAGTTTTTTAAAAATTTCATTAGACTCCAATGTTGGAAACTTCAAACCCATGTATATGGGCCTGAAGTTTGCAACGTTAGAGTACAACAAAATAATTTTTCACAATTAAATAAAGCTGCTAAAAATGTAAATACTTACACCGTCGTCTCTTCGTCGTCGACACACTCACAGCACATAACCAACGCATTCGCGGCCGATGTAAACGCGGCTGAGGTATCGACTGGCGCGTCGGTCACCGTATCGATTCGACTATCGATTACAAATCGAGCGCAGGTGGCGTATCGGACGGCGGATATGGTCGAAACCCCGGAAGCGTACGAACGACAAAGAAGAATGTGATTGCGTGAAACAAACCGACTCGTTCACTTCGTTCTTGACAGCACTCGTACTTAGTTAAGCAACACCTTTGTCAAATCGATGTACACAGTGAACACTTGTTGTAGCCACTTTCTGGAAGGAAGAATTGTAAGAAGCCTGTCTCTCATCTATCGTGCCTTTTCCTCTGATTGGCTTATTTTCACTGGTAAGAAAGCATAATTTCTTCAGTTCCACGCTATACTGCTTCTCGTTGTCTACGCTGTCTTCGGTGCTTCTTTTGGACGTTTTCCATGTCGACGTCGTTCAATGGGAAATCAGATGGTGGAGATGATCGAGAAATCAACAATCCCTGGTCGCAGTAGTCGACGACCTGGTTTCTCCACGTGGGTCTTTCCGATATTATTCATGACGTCCTCGGGTCCTGACCATGTTGAGGGATTGATTTGAAGGTGTCTCAGGCGCCGCTTCTTTTGCTGTCGTCCTCGCCGTCGATCGCATTTTTCTCTTCCGCAACGTAGCTCGACTAACTCTTCGCAGACTCCTTTTCCTTCGTTCGGCGGGGCCGCTATTCTTTCGGTTGGTCGGTGTCTGCAGCTGCTGCCGATGACTTTCTTTTTCTCGAAGCCAATGCGACGATCCGTGTTTAAAAAAATAAAAATAAAAATTGTAATATTCTTTCAATTAAATAATTTATTATTTTAGTTTAACCGGAGATTTACCGAATTTCGGCACCAAAATTTCGTAACATATCAAACCAGATCCAAGGTTAATGTGAGAAAACTAAAAATAAAAATATTGATTCAGAATGATAAAATAAAATAAAAACATTAATTCAGAATGAGAAAAATAAAATAAAAATATTAATTTAGAGTAAGGAAATTAAAATAAAAATATTAATTTTTTTTATTAGAAAATGAAAATTATATGAAACTCGATGGCTATTTTTTTTTCCTATCGAGTGAAACAAAAAAACAAAAAGAATTAATGAAATGTTAAACGAAAGTTAAATTAAATTCAAATCAAATTATTTTTTTATAAAATTAATATTGATAGAATGTAAAATCAATAATAACTGTTTAAATATAAATTATTAATAATCAACAATAATCAAAAAATAATGTAATAAAATAATAGTATTAAAGAAAATAAATTATAATAATTGAATGAAATAAACTAAAGTTTTATTTATTTACGCGCGTGTTTTTTCGATAAGCGATAAGAGAACAATAACGATCTTGTTGCGAGCCTTTCGTTTTCTTTGGGCTTTCTCCCCCGCTATTTCTCTACTTCGCGGGAATTTTCCGCGACTTGCGTTAGCTATCAAGCCCCTATAGTCTGATTTACGCATCTTAGAGAGCCACAAGACTATGCTACAGTAAAATATCGAGTTTTCCAGGCAATAGGCTCACATCTTAGGTAACGTCTTTTATCACACACGTGCGGCTTCTAGAAGCCGCACGTGTGTGATAAAAAAAAAAATTTCTTCTATTCTTAAATTCGTTTTGATCGTATTCGGACTCGTATTTGTCTTCCTTCGGTAATTTTACAAATTTTTTCTTTTTTTTAAGAATATTTCAACGCAACACTTTTATATAGCAATATTTAACACTTGTGAATTTAAAAAATAATTTAAAATTCTATTATAATCGTATTATTACGCTCGTGTTTTTTTTTTTCGAAAACTTTGATTCTTTGCCTTTAAAAATGAAAATTAATTTTTATTTACGGCACATTAACCGCTTAAGCATCTCGAACGAGACCCTCTCGCGCATCAAATGTGTTCCGATTTGCGCTATCCCGAGTACCTCTCGCCACTTATAAATGTTATGTTTATAAACCTGCTTTTTTTTTGACCTCATTTCACAGAAAAACCCTCGCATTAAGTGGTTAAAGCACAAGTTGAACACAATGCAGCACAACTTTCTTTTTCAAAAAGACAAAATGGCAGAGCTAACTTGATGGACATAATTTTGCGCTATTTTATTCTTCGCGATTCTAACCCAACACTTACAAAAATAATGCGTTAAGCTTTTTGTAATTCACTTTTTTCATCGATAAAAAATTGCAGCGAAATATGCTCGCTACGAAACTTATATGCACATGGAGAACGAGTGCATACGGTATACGTCTCAGAACTTTAACGCGAATTCGACATAACGTATCAATCGAGCGAACTAGAACGCATGCATGGAAGTAGATAAATGAAGATATATATATAAGCGGAATGGATGGGGAAAAAATGTACACGTCTGTATACGAGTGCGTACGAAAAATAGGAAAAGAAATCGAAACGCAGACTCTGCACGGTGGAAGTAACCGTATCCATCGGTATACATATATTGTGTAGATCGCGTATTTATATGTACACGTGCACTCGCACACGTCGTTCGTATTGGTGTGTCGTATAGGTAAGTGGATTTCTCGCTTTGGTACATTCGCGCAACACAGTATTGCACTTCCATCGTGTTAGCTCGCGAAAGAGCCCCTTTAAATTGAGCCATCTATCGTGAGTATCGTCGCCGCGCGTTCCCGTTGCTTCCTTCTCTTTCTCACTCGTTGCTCTCCCTCACTTTTACACGCGTAAGTGAGTCTGTGTATGTGTATGTGTGTGTGTGCGTGTGCATGCTTTTCTCCCACCCCCATCCACGTACACACGTTGAATAGAACGACGCTAAGCTCGAAAGGGTGTTACCTATTTATTTATTGGCTCGATACTTCCCCCGCCCACCAACTCTACCTCGTCCCATGTCTACCCATTTCTATCTAGAGTTTCGCGAGTTCTATGGTTGTCTATGTACGTACATGCATATGCGTGTTTGTATGTGCAGTGTATACGCGTGATCGTGAGAAAGTATTATACGGCCTAATCCTTAAAACGCTTGGCGATTTTCATCGAAAGGGGGAGAGAAGAGATGCGCTCGAGCTAATCGCCGATGAAAACACGGGGAACGAGTGCTTTATCCGTATATGTATATTTAAATTTTCGCTTTTCAATCACTCGCTCACACTCTCATTAAAAAGTAAACCTTATGTGCTTGACTTCTTGCGTTCTCTAGGGGGAAGGGAGGGGGGGGGGAAGGAGGAGTAAAGGGGACGACGATAATGACGACGACGCGCCGATGACGTTGTTTTGTCGTTTCTTTTTCTTAGCGCTTAAAATTGTTTGTCCCGTTCTCGTGTACTTGCGAATTAAGATATTTTATTAGCGAAGAGAAAAGTAAATCTTTACACAACGATAAATGGGTTTACGTTACTTGTAGAGCTTGATTTTAAAGATATTGATAAAGTGCGAGAGCGCGGATGTAATAGAATGTTTTCTTTAAAAAATTTTCGTTCGCAACTTTGTTATCAAAAAGAAAAAAAAAATTTGTTACTTTTTGTTCTTGTTTTTCTTTCTTTTTTTTTTTTTTAATTTTTTTTTTTAATTTTGCTAAAAATTGAAAAAACCCACTTAACCAGTAATTAATAACAACTTTGGCAACTCCGGCAAACTAAACTTGAAAATATCGAGATATACGTTTTTGAAATCGAAAAGAAGCCAGGAAAAATGAATTAATTTCACCAATACAAGTATATATATATATATATCGGCCAGCATTACGAGCTATTTCTACTTCGTCTTTTTTACAAAACGAAAGACGCGCGTGCTCTGAAAATTGAATGTTTTTCTCACGCTGCACTACTTACCGTTCTAAACTCGTATGTGTATATATATACATATAGTAACGATATAGAGCCGTACACCGACATATATGTACGTTCGATAAAATTTTACACCGTGTCGTTCTCGAAAAGTTGGATGATGCTTACTTTTTCTTTATTTTTTGTACGTGCATGTGTGTGCGAGTGTTTTCTCGCTCCAAAATGAAAAGTTTTCATAACGAAAAATCAATCGAGACGAGAATAACCATTGGTTAGTTGTCCTAAATTTCAACTTTAGATAAAGTATCGACGCGATTTATCGTTGTTTTTAATCGTAATTCGATAAAAATTTTTAAGTATTTAAAAGCCAATTGTTTGGATTTCGAAAATTTCATTCATTATATCGATGAATTCATAAATTTATTATATCGATGTTATATAAATTCATATTAGATTTATAATTTTTTTTTTTTTTTTTTTTTTTTTTTTTAATAGAAAAATATATAAAGATATAGATGTACATCAATTTATAATAATATAAAAAAACTTTATAAATAACAACAAAAATAATAAAAGCTCATTAACAACATCAAATTTACGAAGTTATAAATGCATTCAAATTATGAATAATAATAACTCGATATTTTCACGAAGACCATTTAACTAGTTAATTTGAAACTGAAATACAAATGTTACTAGAAATTATCGGAACTAACATTGATACGAGTATTTACGTAATTACAAACTTGTAATATTTTAATAATTTTTAGTTTTTTAATTTCAATATTGACTAATTAATAAAGACACTAATTAATAATAATTTCTATGTTTGCAATTTCATTTATACTTAAATTTTTAATTAAATTTTACAAAGTATAGTTAAATTATCAATATAATGCATTGCTAATAACGAAACTAGAATCGTTATCGGAAAACATTCGATAATTATGAATTTTGTGCAAATTTTAAGCTAACGCAATATTTGAGCCAATTGTAAAAAGTATCGTTCATCAATTACTTCATTTGCGCACCAGCTCAACAAGTAAATTATAAAAAAAGCGTTCGAAAATCATAAAAGCACTTTCGGTTATATATGTACGTGTGTGTACATAGGAAAACGCTCGTTATAAATGATTCATCAACATATATATGTACATATATACATCGCGAATAACAAAAATATATTTTTCCCAATTCCGTTGGCGCGGTAACCTTTTTTTTTTTTTTGTTCCTTTTTGCATCGAACCACATAGAGCATGCGGCAAAAGGTCAGAAAAATTTTTCGGGTTCACCGCTGCCGCAGGACACGGCATTGACTGTATTATATTTGTGTCGACGACCGGACATTTATTATCGTCGTTCCGCCGTTCATACTATCTCTCTCTCTCTCTCTTTGAACGTTTTTTATCGTCGCATAGTCTTTCGTGCCATCCGATTGCCGTTCGATATTCAACCAACGAGCAAATATAACCATCTCTCTTTCTCGTTTGCTCTCTCCGTAAAACATTGGAGCGGAGAGAAGCGCACATGGGGTATACCGAGCGCGACGGTAAAAAGCAAAAGTGCCGAGGGAGAGAGAGAGAGACAGAGAGAAGAGAGAAGAGAGAAGAGAGGAGATGGTGCACGACGCACAATGGATTATTATCCGCGAGCTCGACGAATACACACTGCACACGGGGATGCAACGCCGGCGATTCGTTTGCTGGACGCGCGCGTTTTTGTACGATCGAACATCCCCGAAAACAAAGTTCTCCCTTATGTATATAAATTTTCTCGTTTAATTTATCGTATGTAAATGTTGTGTGTACGACGCGAGTATCGAATGTTACGCTCGCGCGCCAACTCTCTCTCTCTCTCTCTCTCACGCATAAGCGCGAGCACAAATACAAAAAGTTCGTTTCTTTTCCTCTTTTTTTTTTGTTTTTCTTCTCTTTTTTTATTTTAACGCACGTATATCTACGAACGCGTACTGGCAATGGTTGACAACGAAAATTGTTTGCGATAAATTCGTTCGCTATCAATTTTCTTTTTTTTTTTCTTCTTTTTCTCTCTTTTACCACTTATTATATTTACGCTTGAAAGAAATAATTAAAGCTTTAAATTATTGGGTGCGCGTGAAAAATTATCTTAACTGTGTGTGCGCGAATGTTCATGGGAAGGGATAAATTTTCTTTTTAATAATTAAACAGTCAAGGTAAACATTTTATATTGCTGTACATTGCAATAAAAATTTTTTTTTAATATATATATATATATATGTATACTGTTTTTATTTTATATAATATCTTGAAAAATGAAGAGTAATTTATTTCGATAAGTTAATCGATTTAAAGAATTTCTTTCATAGTTTTTAAATACTTTAAAAATTCTTAAATTATTGAATAATGGATAAAATAAATTAGTTGAACAATCAATTATCTACGATAACAAGAAAAAACTTAATTGTTTCGTATAACGAAGTCTTTATTAAAAGTTTTAACGACGACAATTACTCAAAAAGATACCGATCGAAAAAAAAAGAGATAACCTCGACTCCCACCGTTACACATTAGCCGTTTGTGTCACACGAGAAATGAGTATAGCTGTCTTTAAAAACATTCAAGAGCTTACAATCTCCTTTCCCCTCTCCTCTCTTACTTGCATTCTATAATTAGCCGCGATAAATTTCTCCGTTGCCGCATCCGTCTGCAGCGAGTGCGCTTCAAACGCAATCCATTTCTTCTCTCTTTCACTCTCTCTATCTCTTTCCGAACCATCCACTTAAGCATTAATACTTATATCTATGCGTGTATCGTTAACGTGGCGTCATTTAGTCGCGCATTATCGCGTTTGCCGCTTATATACATAAATTTACGTTTAGGTAGGCAATAGGGGGGGGGGTCGATTTATTCGACACGGTACGCATCCGAGCAATAACGAACTTCTTTGTGTGACTCGCGTGCTCCCATATGTACATGCACGCGTGCGAATTTAAAGTGTGAGAAAGTCAGCGAGAAAGAGAGAGAGAGAGAGAGAATCCATCAGAGATGGCGAGCAGCGTCGTCGATTTGTGCTCCGGACGCGTTCACCTACGGCGCCTCGTGTGATTGACTGCGTGAAATATCGTCGGATCGTTTAAATCGATCTATACAATCTCTATATGTATATATATACACACACATATAACAGCTCCTCTCTTTTCCTCCCAGTGCCTCTATGCTTTTCTCATGCTGCTGTTGCTGCTGTTGCTGCCGCTTCTGTTGCTTTCTATCGCTTTCGAAATTTATGGTTACTCACTTTTATTTATAGATCACTCGTAAATATTAGGTGGATCGAAAAATTTTTTTAAGGGCTCTCGCACTTCCCTCCTCCCCTCTCCACCCGTTATATTCAATGAGCGATTATATACGATTGATTTTATCGTTTTATTTATTTTTATTTTTCCTTTGCTTTTTGTCGTAAATTTTACATTTTTTTTTTTTTGATAAGGGAAAATTGTTCAAAGAGTAAAATATTTAATCGACGACTATTTTTAATATAATTTGTAAATATTAAAAAAAAATTTAATTTTAAGAACCTATAATTTCTATGTATAATATTCTATTTTTTACTTTTTTTTAATGGGTTTAATAATTCCCTGGAATATTGATCGCGATTAATTTTGTTATAAATAATTATGAAGAATTGTTAAATAAGCTAGGAAAATGTTGATGATATTTAACAACCATTTTAACAAAAAAAATTAATTTTAAAAATATAAAAGCTATACTGAAATTCCTTGAGCGATAAAGAAAATGAAAATTTTAAGCCAATGAATAAATCTTCATAAAATTTTAAAGAAAATAAGTTTACTAAAGTTTTAGTCTATAGAAGATCTTTTGTGCTACGACATCGTTGAAACTCTAAAAGTTGCCACGGCCAACGGTGCCACGTCACATAGAAACTTAAAGCGTCATTTTTTTAATTTTTAGGATTACGCGAAAACTTAAAACAAGTTTACAAGTAAAGTAGCATATAAATTAATCGAGTGCATCACATAAGAAGAAAATCGCTCGCACCGAAAATTTAATATTATTATTATTATTATTATTATTTTTTTTTTTTTTTTTTTTTTTTCGTTATTCTACTGTCAGTATTAGAATTAAGTTTATGATTATAAGAAAATACTTGATTGAAAATTTATGGTTAAAATTAAAATACATGTTTCATCGCTAATTGTTTTAAAATTATACATTTATTTTTTTAAATTTCATTTAGTGTTAAAAAGCAGGTATATTTTATAAAAAAAAAACAATTAAAATAACGTAATGAAGCGAATATTACACGAGTGTGACGATATAATAAATAAAAATAAATAACAAAATCGACTTTGTGTTTGGTTTTTCAAAACTTTTTTGTATTTCATACAACATTTAAACTTATTTTATTCCAACTACTGAGTCAAAACCTAATGTTATTTTACGTTACAGTTCAGCTAATTATTATAATTATTTACACTATATAAAATAAAAACTAAAAAAACTGCAAGGGACAAATAAAAAATCTTTCGAATCATCTTAAGAACCAAAGTTCTATTTCTCGATCGACCAAACAATATTATACATATACGATAACCATAAAAAAAGCAACGTATACCATCGATATAAAATGTCTCTTAATCCAATATAATTGTTACGACACTCGCGCATATAAAATGTGCACGAAACACGTACGTACGTACAGCAGTCGACTCCAACAACGTTAACAACAATACCATTAAACGGTGCTCACCGATCGTGTCTCTCTCTCTCTCTCTCTCTCTGCCCCCTCCTTCTTTTTACACGCTCGCTGCATTAAATTTCACGTACGTATATCTATATATATATATATATGCACGCAAAATGACACGCGCACCTACAGTACGACGCCCCGTCTGTGTCAAATTTCATTAGCCCGGTATGTTTAACGACCCGCATACTAAACGCGCGCGCGTGTATGTGTATACGCGGCATATTTTCTGTGTCCGCGCGCGTTGGTGAACGCTTATGTGTGTCTATACATAAAGCACCCGATGTGGCAAGCGAATTAAAACGCACGTTTATTATTGAAATACCTCATTGAGAGAATTGTCGTCGGTGTAAATACGTCTACGAAAGCTCACTCTTTTCTATAAGCGACGTTTGATTAATTCCGCGTTGAAATTAAATAAAACAAAAAAAAAAAAAAAAAAGAAGAAGAAAGAAGTAGGAAGAATTTGAACAACGCAGTCGATTCGGTGTTCACTTTTTCTCCTTCTTTCTTTCTTTGAGCGTTTCTCAATTGGATGTAACACGAAACTCGTCGGCGTTTGCCGCGCGTAATATTATGGGTTTCGATGCTGCAATTGACATTGTTAATCGTATTGTTTAGTAATTTTATACCATGCGTATTGTTAAAATTGTGCGTTAATTTTGCACAACATATATACACATATACATCTGCGTTTGATGTTGACGCGTTACCTTTCTACCACCTTTCTATTTAAAATTTTAATGAAAATCGCATTGAGTATTATTATTATATCAGCTAAATTTAATTTCATTCGTCTCTTTAACACCATCAAAGGATTTCGAAAATTTTAATTTGTTCTTAAAAAAAAAAAAAAAAAAAAAAAAAACAATCCATTGCACATGTAACCGTTTAAAAACAAGTTTTCAAATCTTCAAAAATTGATACCTTTTTATTGCTCTCCTTTAGAAAAAAAAAGAAAAAGAAAAAATGTCACGTTGATTAAATATTCTTCAAAATTCTATCATCAAACGAACAATGAAGCGTGCCGGTAGCAGCAACTTAAAAAGTCCGTCATACATCAAAAATTAAAAGGAAGATAAGAAGGAAAAAAAGAAAAAAAAAGGGGGCGCGCCGTGGAAAAGAGAAAACCAACTATGGTTAAGAAGAAAGTTTTCTTTCCAATGGAATAATGCTCCCAACTCTTACATCCGTAGTAGTAGCCGAGAAAGAGAGAGAGAGAGAGAGAGAGAGAGAGAGAGAGAGAGAGGCCGAAACTTCGGCGAACTCTTGGCTTTGAATTGTTGGCGTATTCCCACCCCTCCCGCCCTTACGTTTGCCTGATATCGCTTCGTCAGACTATTTCGTATTTTCTCAACTTGAAAATTATTTAGGTGGAAGAAAATTTTCATCGGATGTCGAATTTCTTATTAAAGCGGAAAGCGTTTTTCCTTTTCCTTTCCTACATTCTTTCTTTCAATTTTATTTTTTTATTTTTCGAAAAAAAAAAAAAAAAAAGAAAAACTATAATATTGTGTTAACGAAATTGTAAAACGAAGCCGCGATCGATCAAATCGAATAAAAATAATTTGTCGAAGAAACGAAACGTATGAAAATTATTTTATTTATTTGACGTTTGAAAATTCGCAAGCGAATAATGAATAAAATTGATTTGCGATAATGGAAAAAAAAATATAAGCGAAAATAAATTTACACGCACGCGAGAGTAAATAAAATAAAATAAATTTTTCGTCTGTCACTTACATATCGCGAATGGCTTTGACATTATTGATTTCAAATAAAATCGTAGTTTCGATTTAACTTGAAATTATTAAAAATAACTGTAATATAGAAAACGATAAGGGCGATATCTTTCACAACTTGAACCATATTCATAACTTTTGAATGTACGTATCAAAACTTTGATGGTATATCGTTTAGTATTTCAAAGTAAAATATCACAAAATGTTTACTTCGCGTGATCAATAGCTCAAAAATTTATATATTTACTTATAAATTTGCGAATTTTTCCATCGACGTTTATAAATAATAAAATTTACGAGAATTTTTTAATATCGTCAGACAAAAATAAATGTGAAGTAAAAAATAAAAATAGGAAAAAATAAAAATTAAAGTTCAATCACTCGCCATCGATCAAGTTTAATGAAGCATTATCTCACTGTTACCGATTTATACGAATACATCTACGCTAGCGATGCGCGATTGCGATTAACCGATCGTAGCAATCATAGCGTAACTCTAAGGTTGCAATTAGCGTGGAAGACGCTTTGCTTTGTGTCTCCAGTTCTATGCAGAATAAGCGTACGTCAATGTGAGTTTTCATAGCATGTATGCAAATGCGTATATATACGAGTATATATATACAACCTAAAGTATGACCTTCGTTCCACGCGCAACGATAGCTCTTTTCTCTCTTGCTCTATTGTTTCGTCGTTGTCGCGCATATCGCGCGTTCTTGTTTTTCTCGCCACCTCTTTCCTCTCTTTCACTCTCTCTCTCTCTCTCTCTCTCTCTCTCTCTGTCTCTCTCTTTATCTCTTCTGCTCTCGGTCTCAAGGGGGTGAGAGAAAGAGAGAGAGGCTTCACGCGCGCGTACTCTTCCGGCGCGTGTATATTAAGGGTCACACTGGGAGAAGAAGAGACTCATGTTTCTTTATTGTCGCGCCCTCGCGTCACCTTCGCACTCTTCTTTTTTTTCCACTCCCCTTGGCGCTTTTATTTTTCAGTTTTTTCTCTCTTTTATTTTTTTTTTTGTTCTTCCTCCGTTTCGCTTTGTCGGAACACCGCTGGTGTTGCCACCAAGGCAACGTCATGCGATATATCCTGGACTGTTTTATTGTATAACTCCTTGCTCGGTATGATAAAAAAAAAAAAAAAAAAAAAAAAAAAAAAAAAATGAAATAAGAGACAGGAAGATGAAGAAATTGTTGCTATTAAGTTTGTTGTAGATCCTTTCCGGTAAATTCACGGTGGAACACTTTTTTTTTTTTTTTATTTTACCTTTTCGCAATAGAATCGCGCGAATCTTGTTTCATTTTGCTGCGCTGTAATTATATAGCCACTTTTGAGCAAAGATTTTTTTTCTTACTTAATGCAGAAAAAATAAAGAAGCGTTATTCTTTTGATAACTTAAAGTTTCTTTGAATAATATTTGTATTTTTTAATATAATTTAAACATATTTTTTTTTTTAATTAAAAAATAAACTTTTTATTTTTCGAAAAATTTTACATATTCATTATTAAAAAAAGCAAATCGTCAATCAATTTATCAATATTATATTTATCAATATTAAATTTACAATAAAATTTTTCCAATTTTCGAAGCAATCGTTTCCCAAATGACAATTTAATTAATATTCCCTGATTGACCGTATCGCAAAGAATAAACAAGTCATATATATATATAGACAATTCAACGGCCATTTATCTACGTAGTTTCGCGGTCGGTAACTCTTCGTCGACCGTCGAATACCGACGTTAATGAGACACTCGTCATCGAGGCGCGTTGGCAGTTGTAACGAAACTCGAACGTCTTATCGGTTATTCTCTCTCTCTCTCTCTCTCTCTCTCTCGCGCTTTCTATCCCGAGAAGCGAATAACAGTCGGGATTCTATATTATACGCGACCGTTTGTTCGTCACAGAAAATTGCGAAAATGTCGGGCGGATCATTTTATGCGCTGGTGCGATAACAAAGAGAAAGAGATAGTATGGAAGTTGACAACGCGACGACGTTGACGGATGCACAAATAATATTTTCGGAATAATTAATACTTTTAACGGCGATGAGAAGAAACTTCCACTTCTTTCGCGCGCATATACTTCCTCCTTTCGTGTATATGTTTAAGGGTACATGAGAGCTTGTTAATTGTCAAGAGCCTCGACTCATTGTTTTCGACTATTGCATCCGATTCTATGTAAGTACATATATATATATATATATATATATATATATATATATATATATATTTTCAGCCTACTAACCCGTACGGCGACTCTTACCTACGGAGCATCGTCAGCGTGTAAATGGTTTCCATACGCGCAAGCGCCTTCTCGATCGTATTAACATTTTTCTATACGTCCTTCTAGGCTGTATAGACATTCTATACGTCCTTTTAGGCTGTATATGTGCCAGGAGAAAAAAAAGTTAACAGCGCCACTGCTATGTATTTGTCGCTTCATATAGCCTAGCATGTGAGTCTTCATCGAAACTTATATTTTCGAAACGCGTAATAAGACTTATGTATGTTGAGCGAAGGAGAGAGAACGAGATAGCGATAAGAGCGCGCGCACCATTGCTCCCACGTGACCACCCTATCTCTGTCTCGCTCTCTCCTTCGCTCAGTATGTACATTCAAGCGACCACGGGGCTCTGCTTTTCTTTTGTTTTCTTTCAGTATAGTGTATCGTTGTGTCGGTAATATTCGTTCTTAATATGTGAGAAGAAGAATAAAAATGGACAATTTATTAAATAATAAAAAAAAAAACGAGTGATAGTGACAGTGATGAAGAATGCAAACGTGAATTAAATAAACTAATAGAAAAAGCAAAATCTAATATAATCCCGCAAAATTAAAAAATTTAATAATAAGTGATTTTAAAGTGATAATTTTTTAGTTTATAATTTTGTTTGTGATTTAGATAAATGATTTAAAAGTTTTTTGTGTGAAGAAATTAAATTTAAAATATTTAAAAAAGTTACTGTTTTTTCATGTTAAATAAGAGACTAAAATTCATTGATTATACAAAAAATGTGTTAAACAAATATAGTATTGTTATGATAAAAATAACATAAGAAAGTATTTATATTAATTATAATAGTATTAATATTATTAATAAGCCTTCAAATCTTATAAAAAAAACTTTTGTTAAAAATATTATTCTGTATAAATATTTAATAAATATACTCAAGAAATTTATATTTTTTAATAAATAATAATTGTTCAAGAATTAATTTTATTTTTAAATATTAATCCATTTACTATTTTTTTTAATTTCATAATTTATATTTATATTTACATTATGTTGTCTGTCACTTTTTGACACACATGTACATGTACGCGTGTGTGTACAAAATGCGCATGCGTTAGCAGACGATATCTGTAGTTTACGAACTGTCAGTATGGGTTCGAAATTGCATTTAATTGATATGCAACAAAATAAAATTAATTATTCTGTTAACTAAGTAAGAGTCTTCGTACGGGTTACAAGGCTGAAAAATTTTTTAAGCACCATGAGTGAACCTCGCGTCATTAAAGCTTTCGGCTCATATTTTGTGGATGGATAGAGGCGCCTTAGTCGCTCGCTGCGCTCGCGACTGCGGCCCTACTATCCATCCACAACATATTTTGCCTCAAGCTGTAATGACGCGAGGCTCGCACAAGGTACATAAATAACTAATATAGTTGTTGTTACCGGACCGATGTTGCTTGTTTGCTTCGGGAAGTTGCTCTTTTATTACGTGTATGGATGTAAATGTGCGTAGACGCGTGCGCGTTTACGTTGATAATATTGCGCGGAATACGAAATGTCATAGAAAAAAAAAATCCCGACGGAAATGGATAATGCAGTCTTATTTTAGATAAAAATAAGTTTTTTTTTTTTTTTTTTTTTTTTTTTTTTGAAAAACTTACTGTAAAACAAATTCGAAAGAATATTCGTATTTTTATACGCAATAATAGAATTTCTCAAAATTATTGTGAAAATTTTGTTTTCTCTCGTTGTTGAAGAAAATATTACCGCAATAATGATGATGGATAAAACCATCGATTTTTATGATCTATACATACTAAATGTAATTTCATTTTTTTGCGGATATTACATTTGCACGTTATAATTCAAAAATTTCATATAATTAATAGATCGTTAATGAATAATTTAGTGATCGCAAAATAATCAATGATAAAATGGAACATGTAAAATTTTAATGTCTTCCATTAAATTTATAATTATGATCCGCAACTAAACCATCACTTAACGTCGTACGCTATTTCATCTTTTTTTTTTTCCTTCCTTGTTTTGCATCGATTGTGTTTTTATGGGACAAACAATAACAATCCATACGATCAATCAAAGTATATTTATAATTACTGAAGCCGGCGACCTCGATATCTATATTAAGTAAATACGTGAAAATAGATTAATATTCATATCGCAGAATATTATTTATTTATAAATAAGATGAAAGAAACGTAATCGCGATCACGGAAAAAAGAAAATTAAAAAATAAAAAACGAAAATTAAAAATTTAATTCGCGTAAAAATAACAAAGTAATTGAACATTAACCGTCACCAGAATATAACGCAACGATAAACTCAAAATTAAGATTCACTCGTTTATGAAACAAACGAGTCGAAAAATTTATTCGCACGACAATCGTCCTCGTAGTATAAAACTCAAAGCAATGAAAGTAAAGTAAAAAAAAGTAAAAAAAGAAAAAAAAAAAAATGTAGAAACACAAACGAATTCAACAATACGAGACTCAACAATGTACGCATAAATATATAGTAAACGAGTCGCGACGGCGACGACGGTGACAAAGCGCTTCGCGAGTAAGTCCGCGCGGCTTAAAATTCGTCCGAAAATCCACGTAGGCGTGAAGGATAAAAGAGCCGAGGGAAAAACGTCTCTCTCTCTCTCTCTCTCTCTCTCTTTGCTCTTTTATTAGCTGACGCGGCTGCTTTAGCGTAGGTGGGACAGGTAAATAAAGAGAGACGAGAAGGATTAAAGATGTGACTTGGCTCGGCGGAGAGAGAGGAAAAAGAAGGGGAAAAAAATTTGGTATTCGCACGCGAGCGGTGTAGCATATTGATGAATGAATGGGTGTGTGTATATATATATATATAAGTTTGTATTTTCTTGTTTTTTGTTAATGTCGATAAATTATCGCCACATCATGCGGTTGTATTTGGTGTATTTTTCTTTAAAATCTAAAATTCTTTTTATGATGCACACGTTATTATTTAGATATTATCAAATAAAATATTATATAATGAATAATTATTCAATTTTCATAACACGTGTAAATATTATTGTATTTTTTTCTTTAGTAAAAAAAAAATCTATAAAAATATCTCACGCCAGTCATTGAATTGAATTTTATTCAAATTTTATAAAAAAAGATTTTATAGATTGATTATTATTATAGTTTAAAATTGTTTAAACGATTAAAAAACATTCTCGAAACATGAAATTGGAACAAGACACTTATTGACAATAAATATTTCCAACAACTATAATATAACGACTCTTAATCTCGATATGTTATTCAAGAGTACGGATGAATTTTGAAACTTTAAACGATAATTTCATTCTCATAATATACAACGAGCCACTTTCTTTCATTTTGTTATAATATAAGGAACGCAAGGGGAAGAAAAAGTTTCTCTTAGAGCGCAGGAAAAATCCACAAGGAATTGAAAGTTAATTTTTAAACGAGTTATAGGAATAATTCTCGAGCACGTTGACGATTCCGGAAATTTTTAACGAACGTAAGAAATGTATAACGAATTTAAAAATGTCACCGCAGTCGTTTTTAAAGTAGAAAATGTACAAAGCTTTCGTTATTATTATAAATTTATTTGTAAATAAATGAGGTTCTTTTTCTTTGTTAATTCTAAGTACAAATAATGAAACGAAAATAATTAATTTCTTTTTTTTCTCTCTTTTTTTTTTCAAGTTAAATATTTGCTTTATGACAGTTATAAACTAGATCCGTTATATATGTACGTTATTTCAGAAAACTAAGTTTAAACGTGTATATTTTCACGAAAATTTTCATAGTTATATGAAATATAAATTAAGTTTGCCGCACGTTGTTGTTGTTGTTGTTGTTGTTGTTGTTGCGTTTGTTTTGTAAACTAACGAAGTTACTGATTATACGAACTAAATTTCCTATTCAAAAGAAAATTTTGTTTTCAAAGTGAGATTCATTAAATTAACGAATAATCATTATGTATTTCATATACGTTATATAAATACAAAAGTTTACTTCGCGTTATATTATTCACTTATGATTAATAAATGAATAAAATTATAAAAATTATATGCATCAAGAAATTTTTAACTTTTCACATTAGTTATTTAAAATTGGATTTAAATAAGACTCTTTCTTATTTCAAATGAATTAAAAAAAAATTAAGTTTTCAATCGTCTTGTGATATTCGCGTGAATAAAATATAAAATCATTATTAAAAGTATACAAGAATACAAAGTAAAAGAAGTTGCATACAAGTGCGTATAATTTTGAAAAAAATCTTTAATAATTTTTTATCATGTTTCTTTATCGACTTGCCTACTTTTGCCAATAATTTTCACATTACGCAATGACAATCTATTCTCAAAATCTATCAAACTTTCCTACGCTAGTTAGCTTTAAATTTTGGTTTATGCGATTCATTAGGTAAAACACTTTTCAAGTCTTTTGAACTTTTGGTATACCGTGAGTGCTTTTCTGTTTTACGGTAACGCTGTTTTAAAGTATATTTCTCGAGTAACGGCTTTAAAACCATATCGTTAAACACTTTTTCATCTTGGACATTAACGCATCTTTTTTATTAAAACTAAAAAAGACGTACTAGACATTATGGTTTGTATTTTGCTTTATTATTTAGTCTTATTTTTTAAACTATTTTTTTTTCAAATATATTTTTTTAACGCTTTCAACGTTTATTTATAAAAACAAATTTTTTTTACTTCGTGGATAAAAATCGTAGACACATAATAGTCACGCTCGTTAAATTTGATAAACTAGATTATAAACCTGTGATTAGCAGATATGGAAACTTATTTTCTTTTTTTCAAAAAATCGTAACATTTCCTATCGGGAGTGTTTTCAGACCTGCATACACATATATACGTCAGCGCTCACATCCCTCTAGCAATATGTGATAGCGGTTGCAATTTAGTGACACGGTTGAATTTACACAAATTCGTACGATAATAATTCACGTATCTTAATAACGCTATTTTCCGTAACACGTAAAGTATCTCACGCTTAATATGGAAGTTTTATTATTTTCAGCTATTACAAGATTTTCTTTGGGAAAGTCTATCCTGGTTAAACACAAAAAGCCATTCGATAACGTTCGACAAAAAGTATCATTTCTTAAACGTTCGAATCACTTTGCTCGTTAAATTGCCTTGTTCGCGTATATACAAGCACGTAAAAGGTCACAAAATACAACAGCGATAGTAACAAGAACGTCAACGAAGGAGAATGAGAGCCGAAAAGCAAGAACGTCCCGACCTCTAAAAGCTAACAACGTCAGCAGCTGCGCGTATAAATACATTCGCGCCCCATATACGTATATATATACATACAGATAACGCGGATCGATCCTACCGATGTGCGCTTTTACTCTCTCTCTCTCTCTCTCTCTCTCTTTCAGGCTCGCGTCAAAGAGTAATGCGGGCTAATGTAAGCGCGCGCTCTCGCACTAATGCAGCCTTCCTGAATTAAAGAGAGTCGATAAGCCCTATCGGAGAGGGTGATATATATATATATGCCATTCGTTCACTCGTCCCGCATCCGGAACACGTTGTTATTTTTTCACGTTGGAGAAAAGTGGAAAATTGCGTTAAATGTATGACGACGACGACCACGACGACGGGTGTAAATAGTTCACACGGAAGTGTATAAACGTATTCTTGGAAAAAAAATGTTGTACACCCGTGGGTATACACGCAATTGCATGATGACGGCGATTGCTATTGTCTATCGGAAAATTCAATTTTGCGAAGTCGATTTGAAATTTGAGTTTTAATTTTATTTCTGGTTTGTAAAAACAATGTAATATATATATATTGATAAAATGAAGGTCAGTTATGTCACGTCAACGATTCATAACTAAAACAAAACCTCTACCATATATTCCTCATCAAAACTTCATACAATTATTTTCTCCGTTTTTCTACGTAACGAAAATGGCAAAAACGTTTTTCTAATAAAAATTCTAATAAAAATTGTTGTCATTTTGTAACAAAGAGCAAAAAAAAAAAAAAAAAAAGAAAATAAAAAAATTAACCGAGCACGGCTGAAACGTTACGAAATTTTTTATGTAACATATGTCACGAACAGAAAAATGTGGAATAAAATAAATTTTTAAAAAAGCAAAACGCAGTATTATGCTGAGTTTATTTGAACCAAGGATATACGCGTATTTCAATTTTTATGATTGTGTAATTGCATTAAGTTTATCAACTTGCAGAAAATTGTTTTCTTGACATTTTATTTTACAATTTATCTTTATGAATAATAAATTGTCGGCAAAATTTTACCGATAAGTCAATACGTGACGTTTAATATTTGCTTGAAAAATGATGGGTATCAAGTAAAGTCAATTGTTTAACAAATAAAAATGCGTCATTCTTTTTTCTGTTTTATGTATACAACTATATGAAAATATACGACCTACATTGTTAAGAATGCTTTTGTTATTTTAAAATTTATGTTTTCAAAATTAATCCGACATTCATGAATAAAGCACACTGACAATACATGTTTGAGAATTTAATTAAATTAATCCTTTGCACTCGAGCGGCGCCGAAATTGCGCCCGCCAGATTTAAGGTGTCAACTCGAGCGGCGCCGATACGGCGCCCGGCTGATTTGAAGCATCGACTCGAGCGAGCGACGCTGCTGCGGCGTTATAGTCTTTTGTAACTCGATCTGCTTATTTACGATGTGTGATAAGATATTCCTTCTGGAAATACTTTCGTGGACTAGGCTCGGCTTACATTTTTAGCCAAAAAGGCCTCGAGTTAGTACATCGCAACGGTTTTTGCATCATTCGTTACCCTCGTAATAATGTCCTTTTTATTTATAAACGTTGCTTCGAATAAAATAAATAAAACGGAAAATTGATCAATGTTTAATCGAGAAACGGTTATTTTTTCTTATTTTACAAAGAATTTTAAATCGATATTTACAATGGAGAGAAAACGTATCAATAGTTTTTTCTTTTCTTTTATTATTTATATCCATCCGATCCATTATATTCGAACGTTCATTGAAAACATTGTAAAACCGATATCTCGTATTCGTAATCAGTGATCTCGAAAACCACCAAGTAAAGAGTTTCTACCAATTCAACAATTTCGTTACGTGTACGAAAATCTGAATGATAAAACTTTAGTTTTAAATTATAAAAAAGTTTTAAATTATAAATGTAAAATTTTTTTTTCATTCCGATTGCGGTGTATATTCATAAATAATTTTTTTAATAATTTTGGGGTTAAATTTTTAATAAAATTTGTTGTTTGTAGATTCTCATAAAATTTTTGTTGAAATATCGATTATTTAAAATAAAGATACAATCAACAGAATAAATAAATTACACATTTATAGAATAAAAACTTAAATTAAAAATTTACTTTAATAAAGTCATAGGTTACATAAAAAATAAATAAAAAAATCCCTCCAAAAGTAATGTCAAATGTTTTCATTCACACACGTGATATATTGTCTATGGTTATTAATGTACGTTCGATAACGCACACATTCAGGTTTTTGAATTAAATTAAGTGAAACTCGAATCTAGACAATTGGGAACGATATGCATTTAAGAGTTAACCATTAAAGCCCAACGATTCTCTTCCTTTCTTTTTTTTTTTTCATTTTCAACGAAGTTTTCTCATTAGGCACAATCTAAACAATTTTCATTATTTTAATCAAGTTTTAAATTTGAAAATCAAAACCAGTCGGTGAATTTGCACAGCGGGTGGCGGCTTAACGAATTCGTAAAATCGATCTTTTTTACCGCTATTCGTAATATAAAACAAAAAAAGAAAAAAAAAAAATATTTGAATTTTTCAAATTAACCGAATATCGTTAAAGATTTTCGAAGCGAATTTACGGCAAAAGTTCATCCTAAACTATCAAAATACGTATATGCAGATCCATTAAATCTAGGGAGTAAAGGGAATTTAACGAATAATATACGTATATATCGGACATCACGTGTCAAAATGAAATTCTATTATTGCGTGATTGAAGTAATTAAAACGTAATTTATCACGCGTCTATGTTTTCTTTTCCTTTTTTTTTTTTTTTTTTTTTTTTTATCAAAATGAAAAGCTTCGAATAAATTGTCAGTTTGTCATTTTAATTAATTTGTTTAATTTTTTTTTTTTTTTTTTTTATGACGGGTTAAAAAGAAAAATCATCGTAAATCGATAGCCGAGTAAATACAAACTTTTTAAATAAATATTTGTTTCGTGAGTAAGCAATAATGATCGTTTTTAATTGATATTATTTCTAATATAAATGTTAATTTGTAATTTTAAAATTGTTTATTTGATTTTTCAAAAGCACGGAAAAACGAGAGAACGAGTTAATAAACTAAATTAAATTTTTTCTTTTTTTTTTTAAATTAAAAATATATTTGAAATTATATCCTTTACTAATTTATTATTCAATAACTTAAAAATTCAATATCCATAAGGTGCAAATATAAATATTTACCATCAAATTGTTAATCATTGCTACTATATTAAATAAAACGTTGGCTACGACGACGGAAACCACCGCAAGAAAATAAAAATGCATTCGCGACCGATAACGTCAAAGGAAAATCTACATAAAGGAAGAACGCGAAGCTCGTCGAAGCAACCCTTTAATTATCACGCAGAAACAACAAGAATCCTCATATAAAGCGTAATGACGTTCGCCTCCAAAAGCAAGTCACGATGGAAGTAAAAAAAAAAAAAAATAAAGAAGAAAAAGAAGAAAAAGGATAAGAAAAAAAATGAGAAAAACCAAACAAACTGGCGACGACAAAGAGACGCAGGGGCCATAGGCGCAGAAGCCGAGCGAGTACATAAGGGAGTAATGGGAGGAGGAAGAGGAAGGAAATAGAGGACGGAGAATCGCGAGGTAGGTAGGCGAGGAAGCCGAAACGGGCAATTAGCATCGACATTTTGCGCCTTCCTCTCGAGCGCTCGAACAAACGCGCGCAATTAGAGACGGACCCAAGGGAACAGGGGGAGGCGAGCGCGCGCGCGCACGAGCACGACGTGATCAATGCCACCGATGCGCGCCGGATCACAATGAAACGACGTACACGTATCCTACGTACCGAGACTGCCGACGTTTCCTCTCTTCCTCTCCCTTTCCCTCTCCCTCTCCCTCTCCCTCTCCCTCACCCTCACCCACTCCCTCTCCCTCTCTCTCTATCTCTTTCGTGAATACATACCACGAGGGAATGTATATATATATATATATATATATGTGGAGGTGGAGGAGTAAGAGAACGAGAAAGCAAGAAGTGTGTGCGTGAGTTTATATACATATATGTATACGTGCGCACGCTCTCGTGTAAAATTGAGAGAGGGAGAGAGAGAAAGAGGAGAGAAAAGGGAAAAATGTTATTGGAAAATTGAGTACGGAGACGGGGTGAGTTTAACTGTTTTTCGTTTGCTATCGTTGACTCTATAACGTACGTGCATATGTGCTTTTGTGTTTATATACATAGGACGATAGTTCCGATGCAGCTGGAGGTGTTTACTTGAGCGAAAACTTTTTTCATTGCTTTTTTTGTTTTTTCGTTCCGTTTTTATTTTTCGCCGCTTTCGAACGTTTTTTTTTTTCTCGTGTCTCGAGCCAGTGAGACGTCTCGGGTGTAAAATACGCACTTATTTTGTTACAGATACAAGAATAAGATGCTTTTCACGTGAGTGCAAATCTTACGCTTTGCATACGCGTGTGCTCCTTTTTTTTTATTTCGCGAATATTAAAATTTATATACAATGGTTTACGATATTTAAAATAGAATATCAGGAAACTTTTATGCGAGTAATCCGAGCTAATTATTACGTGGTAAGTTTTTTCTATTTTTCTTTATTTTTTAACGATACACGTTGTAAGAAATTATTAGTCCGTTTTTTTCAAGAGATATAATAATGACGCATATTTAGAGGTTTATTTAGAAAAATACATAAGTCTGTGAATTACAAAAAGTTTATTCACTTTTAAAACTTTAAATGCAAACTTTTCCCGTCGTAAATTAAAACTTTTAATCGAATTGTAACTCCTTAATTTTAACAATGGAGTTCAATTGAACATTTCACGAGATGAACTTTTTCTACATTTTACGAATAATTAAAGAGTTCGAATTGAAGGAACAATATGATAAATAACCAATTATATGTGTTAACTGATTCTGAAATTTAATTCAAGTTCGATTAATTATTTTATTAGTAAACCGATTATTATATATAAGTATGAAGTGAAAAAATTGAAGTGATTAATTTTTATGAATAAATTATTGTTCATTTAAAATAATTTATGCAGTTTACTTAATTATTAAAAAAGAAACCCCATAATTTACATAAAATTGAAATTAAAGTCGAAATCTAAACTTAATTAATATTAAAAGTTTAAAAAAAAATGCATCGCAGTGAACTATTTTTTCTATTCATTCTTCTCAACAACTCGCGTACGCGTACTTTCTTTCTCTCGCTCGCATATAAGTTTGAAAAATTCGATAAAATTAAAACTTTATTTATTATTTATGTTGATTTATCCGCGAGCCTCACTAAAAATCCCAGCGTCGCTCATACGTTATTCGTGTGCATTCGCCACGTCCGAAAATAAAAGAACCGAATTACCTCTCGTTGTATCCACTTTAACATTTGCAGAATTAAGTGAATGCATTTTAACGAGATTCATTAAACTCATTATAACTTGCGTACTAAAATACCTCGTAAAAAAAATAAGATCTCGGTAACCGTAAGAACGACGAGCGCGAGTGAAGAAGAGAGAGAGAGAGAGAGAGAGAAGACAACTTTTAAGAATTCGCTGAATAAACTGCACTATGCCGCTACCGTCGCCATAGCCATAGCTGCGAACTAAGCCGAGAGAGAAGAAAAAAAACGAAGTTGGAAGAAAAAATAATAATAACGGAGAAAGATGGATAGATAATAAAGATAAAAGTGAAAAAGGAAGAGAGAGAGAGAGAGACGCTCATTTCTCTTGCTCTATTTAGTTATACGCCTTTGCCTCTCGCCGTTGCTCATTTCTGCATTGTGCAGCGTTTATTATATTAGATGCCGTTGCGCGGCGTCTTTTTTTTTTTTTTTTTTTTTTAACTTTTATCATACCGTGAAGAATTGTTTTTTTCATTCTTTTTTATTCATTTTTTGTTTCTTTTAATTCTTTCTTCTTTCCGTACGATTTATATTATTTTTCATTTTTAATATGATTGATCGATCGATGCGTCATTCGACTTTACGAGAAAAAACGAGTATTGTATACTAGAATAAAATACCTACAGTTAGGAGTTTGATATATTTATAGGCGAGCTTAACGAGTATTTCCTTTTCCATTATATCGCGTTTGAATGTTTTCTCTGGATAATGGCTCACTTTCTCACTTGTAATTGTTTTATTATAATAATAACGATTCAATCGATTAATGAAAATGAAATATTAATACTGTCGAGGAATTTTATTCGAATATTCTATTTTTAATGAATATGTTTATAATAATATTCTCCAAATGTACAATAAACTATGAATTATTTATCCTTTCATTAGCGCGCCAAGCCCAAAAATTTTCCAGTTGCATTTCAATTTAAAGTCTTTTAAATATTTCATTTATCACTGAAAATCTCTAACTCTCTCTCTCTCTCTTTCTTTCTCTCTCAAGCCACACGAAGCGAAAAATATTAATGAATTCATGTTTCATTCAAAACATCGTGCAAACTTTCGCGCTGTTTCGCGATGAAAAAGATGTAGAAAACTTGGGGGTTGAATGGCACGAGATAAAGAACGAAATCGAAAAAAAAGAGAGAAAGAGAAGTTGTATATGTGCGCGAGTGGGCAAACATTTCACCCATACAAGTACATAATGTCCATAAATTTGAAATTTACATTCTCTTTGAATATTTCACCTGCCATAAATTGCATTTCCGTGTCAGAAATCGCGCTTTTTCAATATATGTGTGTATATATATATATATATATATATATATATATACAACACCACGTGTACGTATACACACACACATACACCTCCGATTTTTTCTCTTTCGAGCGCTCGTTTCGAAACTCGCGCGCGACATCGTTTTTCAAAATGAAACGGCAAACAAATAATAAAAACGAGTAAAGAAGAAAATGGAAAAAAAATGTGGCGTAGGAGGGAAGAAAATTAAAAAAAAAAAAAAAAAAAAAACGAAAGCGAATTAGTCGTAAATAACGGGGGAGGTAGGTATTAAAGTCGAACTACGAATCGGGCGAACGCGAAAGTGGCAACGATAATTTTTTAATATCCAATTTAAACGATTCGCGTATACGTGATTGTATATGTGTTTTTGTGTGCGCACGCACGCGCGCGCGCGTGTGTGTGTGTATGTGTGTGGAATAAAGTTGACAAATGAAAGCGATACGTTGACCGTTTGATTTCTTGTTTTGTTTTACCTTTAATTTTTTAATAGTATCATAAAAATCGTTAATTGAACTCGCGCGCGTTAATAATTCATCATGATAAATAAAGCCGATTTCAAACGAGAGAGGGAGAGCTAAATTATTAATCGTTTAAACTTAATGCACTTTATTGATAATTTAATAAAACAATAAAAGGTTGTACATCGACGTACGCGCGCGCGCGCGTGCTCGCTCGCACCGGTTAAATATTATTTCTTTGCACTTTGTAATCTATTTTACCATCGACCGATAGATATTTCAACGATGTTTTCTACTATCTTCTTTTTATTTTTTTTTCATTTTTTCTTTTTTCAAACCCGCAGTAAATAACATTCTTCACTTTTCGAATGAAAAGATCGTATAGTTACATGCCTCGAGCCGTTGAGTAATAAATGTCCATTTTTTGATACATATGCCTCGTAAAAACGTAGTCATGCGTCATAAATACACAACTGCGAAATGAAACAGTTCAAGAGCGTAACTAGGCACCATTTGCCAACGTGTAACGATATTTATGCTTATGCTTCTCTTACGTTTTTCTTTTTCTTCTTTTTTCTCTCTTATTCTATTCTATTTTAACGTTTTCTAAAAATATACAGCGATTACGTGTCTTTACTTATGTACGCATCGAATGATAAAATTATCAAGGTAGCCGCTAATTGATTTCAAGCGCATAGCCTTTCATCGATCAAAGTATTTACACCGTACAAACTCATATATATATATATACATATTCCTTTCGATTGTATAGTTTCATCTTTTTTTTTTTTTTTTAAATCTATGAATACACAGCTACAAATCACACACGATAAAAATTAAAAATTCTTTAAAATCCAATATTCGTCGAGTTAACCTATATCTATAAATTTAAAAATTCCGGCAATAAATAGTTTGATAAGTAAACGTCGTAAACAAAGCGCGCACATTTCCATCGCGATTACAAAAGCTTTCTTTCTCAAATTTTCCCATCTCCACTATGGCGCGATCGATGCAAACCGTTCGTCTTACCAACGCGCATAATTGATTATTTTCACCAAGCTACGGCTATTATTACGAACGATCGATCTTTATCTTCGTGCGCGAGCGCATGTCGTGAAAGAAACGCGAGAATCTTCCTGATACTTCTTTTTCTCGTTTTATTTTTTTTTTCCCTTACTATTTTTTTTACTTTTTTTTTTCACTTTATATTCGCCTCGTCGTTGAGCGTTTATTTTATTTTCTTTTGTGATCCGATGATGAATGACGGGGGAATCGAAGTCACGCTTTTTAAAACGCTTGCAATTTAAACTGAGATTTAAATTAATTTTTCTTATTGCGCCAAAGTAACGAAAGTAGTTTCGTTATTGCGAGCATTTCTAAGAATCCGTTGTTTAAAGAATTCCGTTGATTTTAATTTGTTTTTTTTTGCCGGAGCGCAAAAAATAAATGGATTGATTCAATTACGAGAATGCACTTAACGCAGGCAAAATTGTCTCGTATTTTAAACACATCGGTAACATCAATAAAACGTTCTAAAACTAAAAATGTTCTAAATTACTTAATAGATAATAGGCTGTTAATATTGGTTTATAATTATAGTTAAAATACTTATAATCAATATTAAAATTTAATAAGATCCATTACTGACCACGGTTTATTTACGGCAAACAATTTCTATGAAAATGTTAATTTATATCGATTGTTCTTTAAAAAAGAAACAAAACAATACATAAATAAGAACAATAATAATTTAAATCCTTTTTACTTTTATTTTGTATAAATTCATCAGCATCCATCTAATATCAAATAAATATGGACAAAAAAAAATCCAATCAATTATCATACTAAACAAAATCAAATAAATTCACCATCAACGCGGTCCAGATAACATCGTTCTCGCGTATAAAATTCGAGGCAGCTCGCTCTAGATATAAAAAATAAGTAAGGCGTAGAATGTAAAGACACGTCGGCTGAGCTAAACGAGAGACACCGAGAAGTCACGTCTGATCGAAGGGCCAACGTGACGCTCATCAATCATCCGGAGGTTCGCTTCTTAAACCGAAAAAGAGATAAAGAGAGGGAGAGAGAGAGAGAGACAGCGCTCGTGGGCTATAAAGAAGCCTCCTATAAATGATGGACCGCAGTCTAACGTAAACGCGAGAGAACTCCTACCCGTTTACGTGGCTATTGTTGTACCGGGAACGTTGTAAAGGTGTATGTACAACACGTATACGGAAGAGCGTACGAATGCGCGTTAGCCAGTCTCCGTGACGTGCGAGCCGAGCGAAAAAGGCGTATACGGCCCGGATTCCCTCCCTCTGCTATCTCTCTCTCTCTCTCTCTTTCTCTCTCTCTCGCTCTCTCTCTCTCTCTTTCTCTCTCTCTCGCTCTCTCTCTATCTTTCTCATTCTCTCTCGTTTCTTTCTCGTTGTTGGCTTTGTAAAGTGTTAATTCCGCACGAGTGCACGCGACGACTGAACTTCCCGCCCCTCGTGTATAGTCTTCCTTTTCTTCTTGCTCTCTCTCTCTCTCTCTCTTAGCCGCTCTGGAGTCTAGAGTTTCTGCATCTCTTTTTTATTCTTCTTCTCGTTTGTTGGAAGATGGAAGAGAAGACGAAGGATGAAAGAGGAAAATGAGAATGGGGAGGCTCTTTAAATTTACGAATTAACCTTACCCCTTTCTTCACCCTGTGCTTTTGTTGAGTCGCATGTATGTGTGCCTTTCTCTCTCTCTCTCTCTCTTTCTTACTCGTTGTCTTATGCGATTAATTAAGTCCCGCGTTTACGTTCAAGTTTATAATTTACGCAGTGCTTTTATTGCACGAAGAAAAAGAAGCGATGATTACGAATGGAAACGTTATTGTACGATGTTATTTAATTTTATTAAAGTTATTGAAGGAAAGAAATATTGTTACACTTACGAGTTTAATTTTTTTTAAGATTTGCTTTTAACTTTTTTATTTTAAAATTGTTTTTTACATACTTTACAATGTATTTGGTATTTAATTTTCTTATTAATATTGAAAACAAAAATCAGATTTTTAATAAGACTATCAGATTGAGTATAATCGAGTTAAAAATGTTAACAACAAACGACAATTTTTTCAAATTAATTCTAATAATACGCAATAATAGAAAAGCCAGAAAATATTTTGTAAACTCTATCATCTCGTTATTTGACTTTCAACTTCTCTTTAACCATTTGCTATTAAATTTTTATACTTTTTTTAAGAATTTTGAATAAACCATGATACATAAAAAATTATTCGACTGCAATCTTCTATTCTCTTCTAACGCTGCGCTAATTTAATTTTTTTTCTTTCCAACGCCCAACAAACCAAAACGCATACGCTCTAACTACGCCGGGTTATAAAATTCACGATAGTTTTGAGAAAGACAAAGAACTTAGAAAAAAAAAAAAAAGAAAAATAAATAAATAAATAAAAAAGAAGGTATATATTCAACCCGCG
The DNA here is from genome assembly GCA_949987625.1 of Chalcis sispes. Lineage (NCBI taxonomy): Eukaryota > Metazoa > Arthropoda > Insecta > Hymenoptera > Chalcididae > Chalcis > Chalcis sispes. Next base: position 13,012,067 of record OX465094.1, read on the forward strand.
AAAATATTTGGTATATACATCTTGGCAGAGTAAACGGAGACGTTCCTGAGAGCTTTGAAAACGTCTGCGTTGTATTTTAAATAAGCGGCAAGCGGCAGCTCGGTTTTGCCGCAGTGTAACCGCAGCTCTTATTTCTTCCCTTTCCTCTCCTGCACCATTCCTTCCTTACTCCCTTTCTCCTTCTCTCTCTCTTTATCTCAAGTTCCAGCTGACTTTATCACTGTCTCTTTAAATCTCCCTTCGTCTTCTTCGCATACACTAGGACGCGTATATATATATATATATATTTACACGGGACACACGACGGTTAGATCGTGCGCAAGCGCATGCATGTATATGTATAAGTACGTGAAAAAGGATATACGCACGCGTTATATATCTCCTTTGTCCGCTCGGACGATTTTCAAACAGAGAGTGAGAAAGAGAAGTGAGGGAGGGAGTAGGTGAGCGAACGCATCGGAGAGAACAATCGCGAGAGCGAGCAAGCAACGTCTTCTCTTTCTCTCTATCGTACGCGTCTTCTTCGACCGCTTGTCCCTTCGTGCGCAGTGGCGCGAGTACGAGGACAGTCATTCTCTCTCTCTCTCTCTCTCTCTCTCTCTGGTTCTCTCTTTCTTTCTGTCACCGGGCGTCGATTACTTTGGAACAATAGCGCGCTTTTCCGCGGTTTATCTGTGTACGGGTGAAAGAGAAGGAGAGGAAGAGGGAGAGAGAGAGAGAAAGAGAAAGAGAGAGTAAGAGATCCTTGGTTCTGTCTACCGCATATATGCGAATGGCTTCGACTGTATAACGACTGTGACCGCAAAGCTTTGGAAATGTTGCGAGTAAGAGAGAGAGAGAGAGAGAGAGAGAGAGAGAAAGGATGACGCAACGAGGTAGTAGGTATGCATGAGCGCACTTGTGTATACGTGTGTGCATTAGCTAAGCGACGAGAACGAACGCGACAGGTCGTTTGTCCCTTTGGCTCGAGTGGGTATATCGCACCGGACGGAAGGCGAACGCGATTGAGAAGCCGGCAGTGAGTTTTAGCTCTTTGATTTATCCGGGGAGAGTTATTTTTACCCAGGAATTCTTTTTTTATTTTATTTATTTTTCTTTGCTTTTGGAAATAGAGCTTATTACGATACGATAATATGAATTTTTTATACAGTATGGGTTTTCTATTTTTCTAAAACTTATGATGACGGAAAAATTATATTATAAAATAAATATATTTTTTTAGAAATACTAAATTAATATTTTATAATAAACCAATATTCTTTTAGTTGTTTAGATACTTAACAACGAAATATTGAAAAAGTATAAAGAAGAAAGAACTGCATGAGTCAGTAATCGACTGTAATAAAAATTCCATAAATGAGCTATTTTATTTCTTTCTGTTCATTAAAATTGACGATCACACAAATAAAACTGTTTACAGCCCGTCTCTTTTTTTTTAGAAAATATAATTCGATTAATTTAACAATTTTTTAAATAAAAAAATAAAGGCATATTTACTATATACTTTTAATGAAAATGAAATAAATAACATCGATTTTGTCCACTTACCTAAAACAAAAATAAAATAAAAACTATCATTCAAGGCAATTTTTTTACAAAAGAATATATATATATATATAGATAATAAAAAACTTATTTAAGATCTAAATAGACATTAAGACAGCCCATATACTTTTAACAACGCAATTTACGCAGACTAATTCAATTTAATATCCCCTAGCGCGTAATCGAGGTAAAAGCTAACGCAAACCCAAAATTCTCTTGACTAATAACACGCGGATAGATAGACAAAGTGGGAGGGAGAAGGAGGACCGATAGAGAAAGCTAACTTAATAAAAAGGAAGCATCGGGAGAACCCTCGCCGACGCAAAGGTATGTACATCAACGGTCGCATATATACGAACACTCGCGACAAATTTACGAACCCCCATATCGTCTAAGTAAGCAATCGATGTGCGCGCACGTATTGCCGAATTTCAAGGCTCGTAAAGCCCAACTCCCATTTACGATAGAAACATAAGAGAGAGAGAGAGAGAGTGGGTGAGGTTGAGATCACAGCGTGGAAAGCAGTTCGTGCTACTTCTCTATTTCCGCCCTCCTCCCACTTCCTCGGACAATATAATTCTCAGCGGTAAAGTGCCCACGTGCATTGCTCACCAGACTTGTTCACAGAACTGTAAGTGAGAGAGAAATAGAGAGAGAGAGAGAGAGCGAGACGAGAGGAAGGAGGTAACGCTTTGCATTCCTTCTCTCTCTCTCACTCTATTTCTCACACCTACGTTCAGTTTGTACATATCTTTGCCAACAACATTGTACTCGACTAGTATCTAGTCGGAGATATAATTTGAATGAAAGAGAGAGAGAGAGAGAGAGAGAGAGAGACAGAGGAAGAGACAGATGGTTGCACGGCATCGTATGCAACGTATACACGTTGCGAGCGACGCAACGTATACGTATATCCCAATTTACTTACGCGAAAACGCGTTTTGGTATATTTCCCAGATTAAAAATGCAGCCGCGCGCATCCAGAGTTGGCTTTAAGGTCGGAAACAATTTTTCTTTGAAACGATATTACGGCTGTAACGCTGCAATGTTTTTAATTCGCTTAAATTCTTGGAAGTTTACGGACGTTGTAAAAAGTAATGCACAGATTTTTTCAACGACGTTCTTTAAATACGGGATCGTTAGTTTGGATAAATTATCGCAGCGATATTTGTGGAGCAATTGTTCAATTGCGCAAAATGAAACAGAAAAATGTAAGGTTAAAAAAGTTAGAAGTCATTCGTGTCGCAAGAGTTTCTTCAATTTGGGACGCAAGTATTTGTTGGACGATGTAACATTTGAAAATAATTTTCTAAACGTCGGTTGCATGAAAAGTACAGATGACGCTCATCGCGTATCTTAAACCAACAGAACATTAATATATGTATTTCAAAACGTTTAGTTGTACAATAACTTCTCAAATGTATTTCCTTCTCCAGTAGAAGTTTAACAACTAATATCAAACCAACTCTGGTAATGTTTACTCCACACCCATTGTTCCTAGTTCTCTAAACTGTTTCCGCTTGTGGTTCTCGTATCGTTAACTATTGTACTTTGCTGACGAAGTTGTTAAAAAATAAATTCTCGTAATTTTTAATAAGTCGAATTGAATTATTTATTAGCCATAAATAAATTAACTAGCATAGATATTTCAGTAAATTATTTCCACTAAGTAATATATTTATAAAATACGAAATTCATCGCATTACTATTCGTAGAAGTTATAACAGATTTTGGAAACCGTCACAGCAAGTTTCTACATTAATTTTGACAATAATTTAAATTAATATTTAAATCATTGATAAACAATTATAACATCATTAATTTTAAATTATCAATTGCCAATTGTTTATTAAGTGTCTACTAGGGAAATCGATTTCGACGTAATTCTTATTTAGTAGTTTCAAACTTGTTAAACTACGTTCGAACTAATCAATGTTTTACATAGCAATCAAAGAGTAATCAGTAAGATTAGATTTTACCTGTTTGACTAAGGTAACTATTAAATGTTTCAGTAGCTCTCTGCAATTGCAAAAGCGAATTGAAATTTCGGTTGAATTTTTTAAAAAAATAGTGCATTTTTATTATTTTATAATAAAAATGTAAGTACATTTTTATTCGTGGGGTATTGTTATTAGGTAAAATATAGACGCGAGTATGGAAAATAATCCTTTTAAATTTTCTAACTACAATATTGTATTTTTTTTTATTTGTTCATAAAACTATACCAAAATGGGATATAATTCTTTAACAAATAAAAAAAAAAAAAAAATAATATGAAAAATAAAAGAAAAGGGAAAATATAATTGTAAAAAATTAGAAAAGAAAATATTGATAATACAACGGAACTCGATCACCTACACGAATGACAATTAAATTTACTTAAATTTTCCGCACCCTATACTCAACCACAACTTTTACCGTTATTGTTAACTTTTACCAAGTTTGTACCGAGAGAGCAGTGCGGCAAGCTACTATCTTTAATTTTTCCTTTCAAACTCCATTACTATCCTCACCTATCGCAACGCGGTCAAAACTTAGACGTTCACATAAGCGTCGCGACAGCCGCGGGCGCGTTTCTCTCACAGGTCAGCGACGCCGACGAAAGAAAGGGGAGAGGAAAGGAGGGGGGGGGGGGAGGGAAAGAGAGACACGATAGACACGCGGCGAACGAAGATGAAAAAGGAGCAAAACAGGAGATAAAGAAGGAAGGATCGCGAGGAAGCGAAGCCGTCCCGTGACAGAGAGCCGGCGAGTCGGGGCGGTGGCGGCCGATGCGAAAATCGCCTTTAATGTTCTTCCGCTCGACCTGTCCTACTCGTCGTCATCGTCGTCGTCTCTGCTCTCGTGTACTCTCGCCTCTCCTCTCGTTCTTTCTCTCTCTCTCTCTCTCTCTCTCTCTCTCTCTCTATATATATATATCTCCTTGGCTTTTCCGCCGCGCCACTTCTCAACGGAGTCGACGCCGGCAGCCGGAGGAAAATAGAGAGAGAAAGAGAGAAAAAGAGAGAGAGAGAGAGAGAAAGAACAGACACTAAGGACATTCGCCTTTGAAAGAAAGAGAGAAAGAGAGGGAGAAAGCTTTGACTTTTCTTGGATTATGTATCGAGCGAAAAGCTAGGAAAGAGGTGAGCTGGGAAAGAAAAAGAACAGAGGGAAGAAGGAGACCCGCGAAATTTACAACTTCCCCGTGAGTCTTTCCCAGAGAGAATACGGCTTGACTATGTCTATATATATATATATATATATATATATACATATATTGTCAGCACTCGCGCGGAAGATATGAGCGACGTGTATGGTCTTGGGAACGACGGCGACTGCGATGGGATATATATATGTATGCAGGCGCGTGTGCGCGAACCGTATATATCATATAGTTACCGATTCAATTTTATATCGTCGGTACGGTGGAAACTTTGAAGAGAGTATTTTTCTTTACTTTCTTTTTTTTGTTCTTCTTTGGTTTTTTTTTCAACTTTCAAATATATTTTAATGTAGATTTTGATCGTTGCAATAAATTCTGCATATACCAACAAGGGGTAAATTTCTTTCGACTTTATTATTTCCGATTCTGAACGAAATGATAAATATTATAGTATGTTAGTAGTATTGGTATGTTAATTAAACGCTCGTGGCTCGATATAAACAAAAAATTTAAGAAAAAAATAAGTTACAACTATTTCGCTGAGTTAAAAACCGTAACGTTAAACTTTTCATCTGGTTTTATATACACGTATATATAATATACGTAAATCCGTCGTCTCTAGCTCGAAGCTTAAGCGCACGCTCTCTCTCTCTCTCAACGTTAAAATAACAGCGGTTCAACTTTAATAATAACAGCTCACTCTCCAACCTCACTTCTCCACATCTTTCTCTATCCCTTTCGCCCTCCGTCTCTTTCACGCTTTCGTACAAAAGAGCAACGGCTGGGGTGCGGGAGTCGAGAAAAAAGATGGAAAAAAGAAGGGTGGAAGAGGACGATGACGACGAAAGTCTGAGGGAAATCCGTTCATCGTTCGCGATTATTCACAAGGGGGATTAAAGGTCTCTATCTCCCTCTCTTTCTCTCTCGAATGAATCGCGCACGGTGTATATTTTTTTCTCTCTCTTTTTCTCTATATTTTTTATTTTTTCGTACACCGCTTGCGCTCATATACGGTTGTGCGCTTACGCGAAAAAGAAAGATAGATAGATAGATAGAGAGAGAGAGAGAGAGAGTTCTTGAAAAATTCATCGGGAGTTATGCGACTCCGACTGCAGCTACTGAAATATTGGCAAGCACGAATATCTCGTCAAAATTTCAAACGGTCGAGTGTATTTCGCTCGCGCGATGCTTCTGTTCTTGTGCGACTCTATATGTCTTTCTCTCTCTTTCTCTTTTGCATGGACGATATGCATGTGCGTCTGCGCAAGATAAGAAAAGATTTTTACGTCGTCGATAAAAATTGTGTCTAGTCTTGATTTTTTTTTTATCATTGATTTGTATTGATTATTGATTTGCATAAATTACTATAGTGTTTACATATAAAATCAAAATAACATAGTAAGTTAATTTTATACATTATAATGAAGTTTATTATAATTGCGCAGAATATTACAGTACTTGGCAATATTGTCAATTTTATGGTTAAAAAAAAAAAATCAACAGGAAATCGATATACGATAAATAAACTATGTGCGACAAAATTGCTTATATATTTTAAAGTAATTTCGTTAAGGTTCAAAGATAATATAATTTAAACTCGTACGCTCATAATTAAATAAAAGGAAAGGAGATAACTTTATATTCGAAAGAGCACGTAATAATGATAATTTTATGGTAAAACCATCAAAAAGGTGATGCATAACAAATGAATGTATCAAGTTTACATAAAGTTAATTTAGTTTCATCGCAATTTAAATATGATTTTAAAATATTCATTTTAATTATTTATTTTTTTTTTTTTTTCTATTTTTTTTATCTTTGTTTACACTTCGCGTTATGATATTATCTTCCCAAGCATAAACTTAACGAATAATTAAAATGTTTATAATAACGTTATACACGATCGCTGTGTGCAAGTTTACATCCATATAATACTTTCTTCTCGTAAAATTCGTGATAAGCCACAATCGCATAGTCTTCGTGCGTAATCCGTTAAAATTTCTAAGACGAGGTATAGAAAAGAGGAAAGTGAAGCATATTTAAAATAAAAAAAAAAAAATAAGCGTAATACTTCAATCGTGAATTATATATACGTATATACGTAGTATGTAACTCGTTACAATTGATCCAAAAATTAAATTTTCAAACCCGCAACGCAAAGAGCATTAAGCTTCGGCTATTCGCATTGCGAATAAGAGCTTTCGAATTATAACGAATGTACACACACGCGTATATTTTCTATAAAACTTGTGAATGTTTACGATTCACCCTTTAACTACTTGCTAAAGTAAGAGTAAGAGAGAGAGAGAGAGAGAGAGAGAGAGAGACAGAGAGAGAGAGAGAGAAGTGGGAAAGAAGCAAAAGACCGAACAAACGAATATCGTATGTGACTGATTCCCATAAATATTAAAGATGGCTAAGGACATTAATTCGATTTGCCCTTGCCTTTGTCTCTCTTTCTCTCTCTCTCTCTCACTCGTTTTCGAAGCGTAATTTAATTTGCCCATTTGAAACACCGTACTCGTCCGTTCACTCTCTCTCTCTCTCCCTCTTTCTCTCTCGCGCGCGCACGCTTACATATATAACCCTTTTGTTCGCTCGGCAATCTTTGTGATTTATTCGTGAATTTATTATGGTCAACGTACGGGAGCGTAGGAAAAAAAAAACGTAAAAAATAAAGAAAGGAACGTGACCCTTTGCTTGTCGTGCCTATCTTCGTCGTATTTGTGGAACGACAATTTGTTTACAAATTATTAAATCTCTCACTTTCTACTCTTATTTTTATTGCTCGCTTTTACCATTTCGAATGTACACTTTTTCGCTTGCTAATTCACAAGAGAGAGAGAGAGAGAGAGAGAGAGAGAGAGAGAGAGACAAAGATCACGAATAATTGGAAAATTTCATTTGTTTTATTGTCTACTTTTTATAATAAAAATTAAACGGATATACACACATTGTGACAAAAATTTATCGTTATACATCGACGGCTCGAAATTAACGTTGTCAAATGTAGTAACCACAGCGATAGGTCTCGAATAAGGTCAATTAAAATTAGAATTGGAAACAAACAATCCCGTTTCCACGTTCGATTGATTTCCGAGAAAATTTTATTCCGTACACTGCTGCACACAAAATCAATTGAACTCTTTGACGTGCAAGATTTTCCTTTGCGCTCTATTTGCCTTTGCTCGGGAGTTTTTTTTTTTTTTTTTTCCTGTTATTCCTTTTTTTTTCAATCACTGATTTCAAACATTTTTCAAACTTCACACTTCATACTGTGTATAAACTAGGATGAAAAAAAAAAATAATAAAGCAAAGTTATCCATGTGTTAAAACGATGAGAAAATATGCATGAAAAAAAAATTGATTGAAAAAAATAAAGGAATTTATAAATTTGTTTCCAGCGTATTATTGTACATTTCTCTTCTATTGTTTAATCATTTTGTTTGTCGAGTTTATCATGCAAAATTTTATTAAAAATAAAGGATATTCGAATATATAAATCGTCAAATTGTTTGCCTTTACGCTCAAGCTTTTATTAAAAGACTCACAATGCAAATTCAATTGTTTTTTTAAATTCTTACGACTTGCGATTATTTAAAGAATCTAAACAATTTCATCAAACAATTAAATCGTTCAGTTTTCCTTTTCATCCTGCATTCTTTCTTAACAATTATAATGTAAATTCGATTACAACAATGATTTCTTGCTCTATTGGCACTTCAGGTCCACCGTACAACCGACATTCGGATATATGTACGCGCATTAAAAAAAAAAAAAAAAAAAAAAAAACTCACGCACACATATACAAGGAAGAAAATTTTGCGAATTCCCGTATTTTAATTCCCTCGATTCTTGTTATTTTCCCTCTCGATTTAGCTATTTTATATTCTTTCTTTCTTTTTTTTTTTTTTCTTTTTTTCTTTCTCGTTGTTTTTTGTACTCGGTCGTTCACGTTTTACGCGTGTATTAGCGCGCTGACGAGACACGCGAAGATAAAAAAAAAAAAAAAAAAAAAAAAAAAAAAGAAGAGAAAAAGAACGAGAGAAAAAATAGCCAAGCGCAGCAGCAGGGATATGACGGCGCGTAAAGCATAGAATGAACCTTGATTGAAAAGCGAAAAAAATAGATAGATAGGGAGGGAGAGAGAGAGAGAGAGACAGAGAGAGAGAGAGAGAGAGAGAGAGAGGGTCAAAAATTTTCAACCGTATAGTCGAATTTTCAGAGGCAGCGAAAATCGCCGATGCGGCGTGTTTTCCTTCCGCAGATGTCGACACCCGCTTGATTGGCCGGCGTCGAATCGTGCGTGCGTCAAAGGCAGGTGTCGAAAGGAGGGGGGAAAATAAACGAGATAGAAAGAGAGAATGAAGTTCGAAAATCTACGCGTGTGTATTTGAGAATGCGTGTCTATGCGTTTGTGAAAATGCGTTTACGTGTCTGTGTGTGTGTTCGTGTGTGTATGAATAGAAAGGACGTGCAAACACGTACCGGATGCTGTGAAATTTTTGCTCGTGCGCGCGGTGTGCATTTCATAGTTTCCCCGGCGCCATTGAAGATGGTCGAGAGCATTGCGATCGTTAACAATTTGTGGAAAATTGTTCCTTTGTCGTTCCCTATTATGCATTAAATTGCATTTATATTTTAGTTACAGTATTGTAAAGGATATTTTATTTTTTCTTTTAATTTTAAATTATATTTGTACATTGGCTTTCTTTGTAAAAAAAAAATTTAAAGACGTACTTTACTAAGAATTTTAATTTAATTAAATTCTAATTTTAAATGTGTATAATTTCATATTAATTTCTTATGCAATTTTCCAGGAATACATTTTAATATTAATATTTCGAAGATATTTTTATACTATTGTTAGAGCGTTCATTATGAAATATTCATCTCAACAGTCTACGGAATATGAAATGATACATTTTAATTCGAATCATTATTTTTTAATTTTTAAAATAATTTATTAAAATTTTATGCTGAAAAACTGTATAAAGTTAACAAAAAATTATTTTACATGAACTATTGTATCGTATAATGAACACTTTATCGTTTGAAACGTGAAACTAGCGAGTGTAATGATAAAACTTGTACATTTATTTTATTTTTTTTTTGTGAAACGTCAATAATCATTCATGATCAAAATAATTGAAAACAATTTCATTAAGGTTAGAAAAATAACTTAAATTGGTTAGTATTCTGCACGCCTATAAGCTTGATAATTTTAAATTGTACAAAATGTACATTTAATGTAAAAATAAGATTTCTGTAAAATAGTTTAACTTTTAAGATAAAAATCCTTGATTTAGTATTAAAAAAAAAAAAAAAAAAAAAAAAAAAAATGTTTATTTTATTAAAAAAAATTTAAAAAAAAGCAAGTCTGAATATATTTGACGATTTCCATTATTAACCAGAATCGTTCAATTTGTTCATTTATTAAAGTATACTTTTCCAATAAATATTTTCCGTCAAAACGTCGAGGTGGTTGAAAAAAAAAGTACGATAAAAGAGGGATGGAGGAAGAAGTTTCACGTACGTGAATTCACGTGCACATTTTTAACGTCGAACGTGTACCAACTGCGAGCCAAAAGCTGCTACTGGCCAACATCGCGACCACCGCACCGACGATCGATGCATCCCGAGAATTCGGTACATGCGCTGAACGTAAAACCTGAATTCTAAGCGCAAAATAACGTTTTATATCGACTTGAGTAATGAAAAAGGAAAGAACAAATAAAAAATAAAAAATAAAAAAAAAAAAAAGGTAAAAAGAGAATGAATGAAGAAAATGTTGAAAAATTTGTTGTCTTTCTTTTTTGTTTTGGCTTTTTTTTTTTTTTTTTTTCCAACTGAACTCTTTTCATTTTTACCCCATTTGCTCAAATTAAAAGGTTGAATTTTCTAAAAAAAAAAATCATTCACCTACATAGGTAAAACATATTTTTTACTTTTGAATTTCAACTGAAAATTTTAAAAATTCTTAAAAATATATGAACTTTATGTTAAGTTTTCTAAAAATTTATATTTTTTGAATTATGTTTTTATATTTTGTATTTCATTTACTGTAATTTAAGAGTAGGGGAAAATTTTTATTTAAACATACTGATATAATTACGTTTATAATTTATTAAACTATTCTGACAAAAAAGTAAATAAATAAAAAAAATAAAAAAATTAATTTTTATTACATGATTACGTGTTTATGTAATTGGCATTTTATATTAGACTGTCCTTTCATAGAAAAAATTTTTTATACGAAAAAGTTCACAATTTTTACCCGCATTCATCAGAAATTCTTTTTCAATTTCAGTTACCGTTATTTAGTTTTACAATTCACGAGTTTTAATTACTTAAGCTTACGTTCCGTGTTATTTATTCACCAACTCAAATATATATATATATATATATATATATATATATATATCAAAATACGCCGTCTTTCATTCAAAAAAAAATATATATATATATATATATATACTATATATGTACATCTATATTTATTTATGTAAAACTAGTTCAAACAAAAAACAAAAGGATCGATTTCGAAAACTTGAACAATTCTCACAAATTTATTAAGCCATACACACGGCCAGAAAACAATCAAACTTGAGCAGTTAAGAAATCCCAGCCACTAATAACGATAGCGATCCCTTATACCTTCTTTCCTCGTTTGTGTCCGCGACACATATAAGTTAACGTTAATCAGAAAACAAAAGTCAAAAAAATAAGTAATCAAAAAATAAGCTAAAACCTTTCTCTCTCTGTCCTTCTTTCTTTCTATCTATCTGTCTGTCTCTCTCTCTCTCTCTTTTTCTCTCTCTCTCTTTTTTTCTCTCTCTCTCTCTCTCTCTCTCTCTCTCTCTCTCTCTCTCTTTCTAAATGCGTTTATTCTTCGCAACTCGAGGAATGAGCGGGAGTCGGGCAGGTGGAACAAGTCCCTCACGTTCCGCACACCTGTATAATACCTACGTGCCACTTGTCTCCCCCTTCTCTCTTTGAAAAGAGAGATAGAAGCACGTTTCCTCTTTTCAGGGTACTGGACTTGGGGCGCACAATACTCGCGCATCAACAAGTGGGGCACGTGCTCGTCTGTCCGAGAGAGAAAGAGAAAAAGAGCTCGCTGTATGCGTTCTTCTGCGGACCGACCTGGCTGGTATATTTTATACGCGTGTACGTGTATGTAAGTCTGTGTGAGTATAACATGTATAAAGCGATCGACGAACAGTGGCGAACGGTCACGCTCTCTCTCTCTCTCTCTCTCTTCTCTTTCTGTCTCTGTCTCTCTCGTCACGACTCGGCGCGTATACGCTCGTGTACGTCATCTGCGATTCACGTGCACTTTGCTAAAGAGAGTCTCTACATTGTGCATGCGCGCGCGTGTATGTGTGTGTTTGTATGCGATGGAATTCGAGTTGTTGCAGGACTCGTTTCTTCTCTTAAACCTTTTACCCCACTTTTCACGCTCTTTTTCGTTTTCTATTTGATGCACATCCACAGTTGGAACGAGCGTCGATGTTGTTCTCGCAAAGGATTGATTTAAAAGAATGAACGAAGTAACGTTTTCCAGTTAAATTGCGCGTTAAAAATATCAAAAATATTTCACCTTTATCTGTGTATAAAAGGCGAATACTGAAAATTAAATTTTCGCATTTATTCTGCTCGTAATATTAAATTGTGATGTATTTTGTTATTACATTCTTTCTAGTATTATTTCCATTTCTTTTTAGCGAATATTACTTTTTTAAAAGTACATTTTATGATGCATAGTTACTTAGCAGTAATTAAATAATTAAATTATTAAAATACTTCGAAAATATTAATAGTCTTGCATATATTTAAATTCATTACTTCTTCACTCACAAAACATTAAACAAATTAGTTCAATCAACGTATAATATACGTTTTAATTTTACAATTTTAAAATTTAATTATTTAATATGTCATTTTCAAAAGCTGAATATAAACGTAGCATTCGGCAAGGGTAATATCAAAACAATTCTGATTCTATAAAGTTTCAGTACTGATTCAAGGCGCTCTCATATATATAAACAAATACATTCCTACATCGTTTCTTAATAAAACAATAAGTCTGTCGATAGAAAACCTGTAAATAAAATTGGCTTATCCAACATATCGCACAAGGAGATATCCAGTAAAGTCTCGAAAGAGTTCATAAAAGAAGACTGGATTAAAATTTCCTGGCCCTACGGGCTAACACATACTACGTAACCGCTTTCTTTTGCTCTTCTAAATTTTCACGTGAGCATATAGACATATGCTCATACACAAGCACATGCGCGCACATACTCGAATATAAGAAAAAAGGGAGAAAATAAAAAAGGGTCATATTTTCCCGCGAGCGTATAAGTCAGTTATTGACATCGGCCTTTGGAAAGTAGCAGCTCGCTCTACTACTTCGCGGCTTACATTTTTCCGGCAGATGGTGACGCGCGCGGATGGAAAACCTCGACGACGACGACGACGACGACGGAGAGGCGCACGGGGTGAGGATAAAAAAGCCCGGGCGATGTAAACAAAGTTGGTAGAAAGGTCTACACACTTGAGACAAAGGGGTTTTAGTAGGCAAACATCCTTTACCTCTTTTCTTCCTTTTTCCTCTCTCTCTCTCTCTCTCTCGCTCTCTCTCGCTTTTGCTCTTACGTTCGAAAAGGAAGACGAAGAAGATGCTTATACAGCAAAGTTAAAGAAAAAGAAAAGAAAAGAACGAGACTGTAAAGGTTATGCGTGTAAAGGCCACCAAATGGAACGTGTACACATGCCTAAGGTATTGAGACTATTGAGAGATGAGTTACAGTGAAAAAATTGTATCTCGACGACGATAATCATAAATGTATGATAAATGCAATGATTGGCTTAAAATTTTTTTGATCAAATATAAATGTAATCGATTATATTTTTGTCTGAAATTTCATAATGTAAATTTAAGTTTATAAATATTTTTTTAATCTGCTAGATTCTAAACATTTAATTTAAAAAAGATTAATATAATGATATTCATTTTTAAGTTAATTAAAGTAAATTATCTCAATATGTAATAGACATTTTACAGAAGATTTCTACGAATATCGAATTTAAACAACGGCACAGGAAAAATTCATTGTCTCAAAATGAATGTACACGTCAATGCATATATCTCGTTTGCCAATTAACAATTCCCTTTTTACTCAAGAGCGAAAATGTAAATCAAACAGAGTAAAAGACGGCTTTAATCAAAGTTGATACAATGAATTATTAATCTCAATAATATATCGACGTTTTAACTTTCACGACGTATGAAAAATTGAATAATACATCTAACTGCAGCGGAGTGAAATTGTTGCTTCTGTTTCAGATCAGCGAGCCAAGAGAGATCCATGAGAAGCGTCGCTTGACTAATTATGGATTATAATTTTCCATGCTCGAAGCGGAAACTACGAGACAGATGGGATAAAGTTAACAGTTTCAAAAGTACACCAGCATGAAAGATGAACGTTGAAGACGAATAATTAACGACAAATCAGCGTTTTTAATTTGTTTAGTTTTTTTTTTTTTTTTTTTCAAATTATACCGATACGAATATTTCTTTACTATGAACAATATAGCGAACAATTAATTTTTAATAAATTTTATTTAAATATTATTATCCCATTTCGTAAGTGACATTTATTAAACTTTTTCAATTATGCAAAAAAAAAAAAATATATATATATATATAACCGTAATAATAAACGAATGAATTTATCCCATAAAATAAACGTCATATATAACGATTCATCGGCAATTTTTACACAACTCTTAAGACCGATGTAGCAAATCTCGAGAAGTTGTGATACCCTCCGTGAAATAAATCACGGACACTCGAGAAATCATTGATAGACACCTAAGACGAGGCATTTACAATTAGAGAAATGTTATACAGTAATCCAGAGCATCAGAGCTAACCGAGCAATGCAGACGGTATAGAGGAGAGAAGCGCTCTCGGGTATTGTGCAACTGACGGAGGTTCGTGACTGGCCGTCCTGGCTAATTCCACGAAGAGACGCTAGGAAGATAGTAAGAGAGAGACTGGTAAGAGAATGAGAGGAAGAGGAGAACGAGACGACGTCGTCCTGTCGTTCAGAAAATGGAGAGACGAGCGCATTGTCGTCCCCAAGAGTCTCCCGTCGTCTTCTTCTTCCTTTCTTGTATGAGAGCTGAAGGGAGGAACGATCTTTTCAAGTGGATTCTTTCTCTTTATTCCATCGTTGGGAGAGAAGAAAAAGAAGAGGGTGGCGGTACACGCACAGACAAGGAGAGAGAGAGAGAGAGAGAGAGAGAGAAAGAGAGAGAGCGGCCGAGGGAATCGTCAAAGAGAATCGGAATACCTCGACGATAGGAGCGTGTGATTTGTTGATCTCGCGCGCTCTGTTTTATATCCGTATATACACACGGGCATTGTGTCGTTCCCGGTACGAAAAGAGCGCTAATAATTTATCGAAATAACTTGCCCCCTACCCCATCTCGCCCCTTCTCTCTCTCTCTCTCTTTCTCTTATCCTTCTTTTGTACGCGACAGCCCTTTAGTCGCTCACGGATTTGGCTTTACAGATCACGGAGCACTTTTTTACGAAGTTACACACAATTGTGTGTCCACGGAATGTGTCAACAATCGATGTATAATAATTAGTGAATTTCGAGTTGGCTGAAGTTTAAAAAGTTTAATGCTGAGAATAAATTAAGGTGAAAATTTTATGAACAGCGGATTGTTTGATTGTGATGCTTAAAACTTTCAATTGTGAATTTGGTAGAGTTTGGTTGAACGATGATAAATGAATAAAACTTGATGATTAATATTCTATTATATTTTATTTACCATTATTATTTTTACAAATTTAAACTTTTTATTAAACCAATTAAATTTAAATAATAGCAGCAGCCTTTAACAACTCATCATTTTTATCTTTGACATGAAAATAGTTAAAACAAAGTAAAGACTTCTTTTATTAAAAAAAAAATTATAAGTTACAGTTTAAAGATGTTACTCAATTATGCAATCGGTAAGCAATCTTGAATATTAATTTTTTTTTTTTTTAAACTGTTATACACGTTTACGTTGATTACATAGATCACAACCCTCTTATAATAGCCAACCTTCGAGGTAAGCGTTAGCAAAGAGATAGAAAGCATATCCACTACCTCGATAATCCATCAAATTAAAAATCCGATCCCATCGCATGAAATCGTTCAAATTTTTATAAAAACGAAGATCACTAGCTAACCGTGATTTTGCTCGCGCGAGCTTTTTTGCGCCGCGTTAAAATTGAAAATCCCTTCGGGGTACCATATCAACGAGAAGAAGAAGAAGAAGAAGAAGAAGAAGAAGAAGCAACAGCAGCAGTTCGATGTTTACGCGATGGATAAGTGGAAGCCTCGATGTACACGGGTAAGCTTACAACGGAGCGCTAGTGTTCAAGAATTAGCTGGCAGCGCTCGATTTAACGCGCACGCATCGTCCTGCGCAATTACACCTCGATTTATTCTCCCCTTCTTCCTCGCTCTCGTTCCGTTTTCTCGCTTCATCTTACAACGCGAGATAGTTGCGAGTTGAGAGAGAGAGAGAGAGAGAGAGAGAGAGAGAGAGAAAGAGAGAGAGATAGAGGGAGAGAGAGAGAGAGAGAGCAAGTTTACTATCGCCGAGGGAATCTCGAGGAGACGACAAGGGAAAAATGCGCACGGGGCAGAAGATTATAATGAAGGAGAGATCGAGGTAGGGAGAGCGGAAATAAACGTTGAGAGATATGAAGAAGAGCGGGAGAACGATAGAGGGTGATCTACCGGTTTTTCCGTCTTCGTTGGTTACTATACGTTGGCTATTTACGACTGACGTATAATTGAGTTTTCACCAGTGCCAATATTGGGTGCGCCGTAAAAATTACTCAGAATTTAGCGTTTCACAATGATAACGTTGAGTATAAATCTTGGAATTTTCTTTCTCACTCTCTCTTTCTCTTCTAAAACGTTCGATCGTATAACGGTTAATCTTTTTTCCGATATTGTTATTAACACTAGCAAGACAAATTTAGTGTATGCTCATATTGTTCAAAAGCAATCAAAATGATTTCTTTGAACAATCTACTGTTTAAGTCCTTAAAATGGGTTTCATATGAATTGATTGATTAAACGATTAATGTACACTTTGTATTATAGAATATTCGAAATGATGACTTTAAAAGTTATTTTGAAATGAAATTTTTATTGTTTTACGTTATTATGTTAACTAGAAGGAATTTGTGTACTTGATTTTTATAAGATTTTTACAAGCATTCCACTTATTATAAATTAATAAAATTATAGTTTTCATATTTATGATTTCATCTTCAAAATCTTTACTAATTCAACTTTCTAAAAATTGTAATAAATTCTTATAAATTTCCTTGAAAACTTTAATTAAAAAAAGACTGGTTTAAATATCTCATGTTGAAATTTCTAAGAATGAATTCTATTTTCAAATTATTTTTAAAAAATTTTAAATTTATTATCCGTTAATAAAATACTCACTTCATAATATGCAATCGGAAATCGGTTAAAGAAAAAAAACGCATACGCTCAATTTAATCTCACGACCATTAAATTATATCAAGAGAACGAACTTATCTTAAATGCGAACTATATCATTTCCGAAGTAGTGGAAAGTAGAAAAAAAAAAAAAACAATTACACACCGATTTTCTCTTATCATGGTTTCATCTACTACTACTGCAAGGAAGAAAGCGAGCTCGCAAGGAAGTCGAATACTCGACAAGAAAAAAAAAAGAGTAACACGAGTAATACAGGAAGAATAATGAGTTCGGGTTTCCGCGCCTCTCCTTTCCTCGCCGGAGGACGGTCAAGAGAAATAAAGAGAAGAGAGAGAGAGAGAGAGAGAGAGAGAGAGAGAGAGAGAGAGAGAGAGAGAAAGAGAGAGAGAGACAGAGAGAGAGAGAGAAGTAGAGAGATTGAACGAGCGAACATTTTCCGCACGAGCTCGCGGCTTCGCGAGCAAATCGCGACTCCCGATTATCGATTCGCGCTGCTAGTAAGCATAATAACCGAGCGCCGGCGCAAACGCGTGCACTTGATAAATTCATAAACGTTCGCCTTATTCTCTTTCTCTCTCTCTTCCGCGATATTATCGAGGATAAGATTTATGTCGAGTTTTCTTCATCCCTCTTTTCTACCCCTCTCCTTTCTTTCTCTAATCTTTTTCTATAACTCGATCCCCCCCCCTCTCCCCTCCCTAACGGGCGTTTCTTCTCCTCCCCTTCGACGTCCACGTTTATTAAACTGGATATAAATTCGACGATGCGAGCATAATAAAGCATCGATTTATCGTAACCTTATATTGAAATCCTTAGACTTTTCTAGGCGAAAAAAGAAAGAAGGTAAGCGAGTATAAGTATAGAGGGAGAGAGACAGAAGGAGAGAACTCGTCGTAAATCAAACATACGAAGGGTTTTCTCGTAGCTGTTATTCGATATTCATTGACGATAAAAAAGAGAGAAAGAGACAGAGAGAAGCGGGATAGGAGTAAAAGTGCATCGGTGCTACTTACACTCTATATAACTCGGAAAGAAAGTTTGTAATTCCAAGTTTTACCGAGGCGGCATACGAGCCGATTCTTCGCTTTTCTCATCCTTCTCTTACTCTCTCTCTCTCTCTTTTTTTTTGCTTTATTTCTACAACTCGTATTTTCTTTCGTTTGATTTTAATAGCCATTTCCAATCGTTACAAGATCCCAACGGATTTAATGGAAAAATGCTTTACATCGTCGTGCTTCGAGAATTCTTTTGAAAAATTTTCATAAACTTGTTCGATAAACAAATTTTTTGCATTTTTTGTATTGGCCTCGAAAAACCATCGAAAGCTTATTAAAAATTATATATTTTTAAAAGGCTTCTTTTTTTATTTTTTATTCTCGAAACTTTTGGAATTACGCCGACAGGAATTTACAAAGGAAAAGTGTCAAACACAACTTACACTTTTTAAAAATTTAGTCGTTGGTGAAAGTAAAAAATCTAACTACAATTTTTCTAAAAACCCTATTATAACTAAAAATCCAACTTTTTATGTTTTCCTAACATTAAATATTATGGACATTGATTAACGTACAAAATATTACGAAAACTGAATATTTAATAATGTTAATTTTTTAAAATACATTTTAAGAATACCATTAAGTCACATTAACAAAAGCAATATAATCTTCTTAATCAAGACAAACAATGACAAAATAAACGCGCATAAAATGAAAATTTCCAACGTCCACGCAGGGTCATTTATTTCGCGTTACGACTCGAATTTCTCTTGCTTCTCTCATGCGCTTCAGAGGCACACAAGAACTAAAACAAAGAAGATGCCGCGAAGATAGCGAGAAAAAGAAAAAAAAAGCACGAAAAAGCGAGAGAGACAGAGAGGTCAAAAAGTTAGCTCGGTAAAACAATGCTTTATCGGCGAGTTAATAACCCCTGTTCTCTCTCTCTCTCTCTCTCTCTCCGCGAACATTCACTGCCCCTCATTCGTTTAATCATCCGTGCAATAGAAGTAACAGCAGCAGCAGCAACAACAGCAGCTGCAGCAGCAGCGGCCAAGGCGTCCAACAAAATTATTATCGTCGATGCATACCGGCGCCGCAGTTATAGCTCGGCCAGTCCGCTTCCTAATCTGGCATGCGCCGTTGCAATTGTACGCTCCTTCATGCTCGTCTCTCTCTCTCTCTCTCTCGGCATCTTCTCTCTTTGCCGCGCTTGGACAAGCGGTTTAACTTGAATAATTAACGTTTACGCTTGCGTCATATTCAACCTCTGCGCGCCTATGTGTGTACTTGTGTATGTGTAAGAGTTAAATCCAACCTTCTCTCTTTCTCTCTCTCTCTCTCTCTTTCTTTTGACGCGCAAATATGCACTTGCACATCGTTTTGGCTTTTAGTCCTTTCTACGATCCCTTAGACGGGCATTCGAATGTGGAACGCTCGTGGCGTTTGACAAGCGCTTATGGTTACGCCCCTTTTCTCTTCTTCCTTTTCGACTATATATCGTTGTTATGTGAAACGCTTTATCGCGATCACGAAAATTTGCATACGCGGGAGAGTACGTTTTTATCGTCTCGCTTTCTCTATTTTACTCTTCTTCTTTTCTTTTTTTTTTTTCTTTTTTTTTTTTTATTTGTTAGCCCGTTCGTCGCTGTTATTACGAGAATCTTTGTTTTTTTATTTGTTACTTTTTTTTTTTTTTTTTTTTTTTTTTTTTGTTTCTCGTTTGAATCTCCAGTTCTTTTTTTCAAGGCGTTAATTGCACGGGAATGACAAGTGTAATAAGAGTTATATGAAAAAATGCGAATGTTTTTTTACTGTTACTTTTTAACTCACGTGAAAAGCGAAGATTTAAAACGGTAGACTGTGCTTTGCGTGACTTACCTGTAAACATAAAAAAGAAAGAAAAAATTATATATGTCATGTATGAATAGAATGTGCAATTAGAAATTTAATATTTTGATAAAATACGTTTGAAGTATTAATGGTGTATCATAAATTTAAAAATGAAACATCGATTTATTCAAACGTGATTTAATTTTGAAAATGCAAAACGACGAGTTACGATAATAAAAGCCGTCGTATGCGTTATTAAAAACTCAACTTGTTTTAAAAATTATTGCAACGTCAAAATAAATCACAATTCGCAGCTATCCAACTTTTTTCGCAATTTTTCATTCCTTATTCTTGCCGTGCATTAGCAAGATGTTATTTCGTTTCTTTTTTTTTTTTGTTTTTTTTTTTACATTTGTTTATGATAATTTATGTAAACATACATTTCAGAAGCTGATGATAAATTTAAGAATTTTGGTTATTCATGGGTAGAAAAAGAAGTAAAACATTAAACGAACGTTAAAGAGGTAGGAACAACAATTACGGTGCATATAAAGAAGCGAATTTGGAAACTATTAAGGTCAAAATGTTGAGAAACCGAATAGCTTGTCTTGGTGATCGATCGGTTTGTATTCAATTTAGCTAAACTCAAATAGGAAAGTACAAAACTGTTTATCCGCTTTAAATTCAATTGGATTTTTATTAGATAATGTAAATCTCATTCAGATGTATCAATCAAATACAATTATTGCGATTCAATTTTGCCGTAATTTTTATCGATTTGCTTATAATATGTAAAGCATGATTAAATAAATAAACTCGTCCAAAAATTCGTTTGAAAAAGAAAGCTTATTCGAAAGCAATATAAACGATGCTTTATTATCTTTCAGACATCGTAATCGGGTACACAACGTTAATTGAAAACAAAATTTCACATGCATATTTAAAAAGCACTTTCCCTCTGGCAAAATTTATGCTGATTCATCCGCTGTAAGAAGTAAACACGCGACGCAACAACGAGTCAACCCAATGAAAAATTAAATCGTCATACATAAACTTACGAAATTCATAGAACAATTATACATATATATGTTATATATGTATATACGCATTCAATTTCATCCATCTCGTTATCCTATGAAATCAAGCGCGAATCAAGGTGAGCTTGAATAACACACCGGGCATTTGAAGAAAGTGGCAGCGATGTAATAGCTCGAGCGAATGCGCGCACGCATACAGCGTACACGTATATGTATAACCACTATCGCGCATCGCGCACCTTAACGCGCAGAATTTTCCTTCCGTGCGCGCTTAAACACGCCGTAACGACGAAGGAGAAGAAATAGAAAAGTGGATGAGAGAAAGAGAGAGAGAGATAGAGGATACACGCGGGTATCGTGAAAGGCAACGTCTGAGATACTAATTCGCGCGTTCCGCCTCTCCTTTCTAAGTATCCTCGTAAAACAAAGGAGGCTGTGGCATTTATCTTTCGCCCTCTTCCGATTTTCCATCTCCTCCGCCGTAGGTACTATCTTTTTCCTCGTTTTACCTCGAGGTTTTAATGGTCTCTCTCCCTCTCTCTTTCTTTCTCTTTCACTCCCGCACGCTCCTTTTGTTCGGAGAAGGACCAGCGCGATAAGGCCCCTTGAGTTTCGCCCGGGATATATTTTCTTTCGCCGAACCGCGAAATCCTATATCCCACCTTTAACGTAGCTTTCCGTAGCTTCGTGAAGAAAGAAGGAGAGAGAGAGAGAGAGAGGCGGAGGGAGGAAGTTGGTATCGCGTTTGCTCTTCTTTCAGAGTTAATTAAGGAAAAGCACGGGAGAGTGCGCGTCCGGGATTTTACGAAAACGCTACAGATCGTGTAGATTTGAGAAGAGTAAACACGAGTCGATGACGTGATTTTAATTTGTTGGAAATTTTGAACATCTTTGATAGGCTTTTTTTTGTTAATTTTTGTTTAAAGTTTTAATTTAATAATGTATAATTGAACATTATCCAATATTATTATATATGAAATAGCAAATATTTAATTAGTTATAACTACATTTTGTTAAGTATTTGAATTTTGATTCAATTTATTAGAAAATAATATTAACAAAAATTTTTTTGGAGCAATTTCTTACTGCAGCTACTTACGCTGCATAACAAAATATATTTTGTAATAAAAAATTGCAATCTATAAAAAAAAAAAAAAACCGTAAAAAGCTATTGCACAACAGTTTTAAAAATTCTTTTTGAAAATTAGATTTTCCTGGAAATAAAGTGCTGCCAAAAAAATTTGGCTCTGTAAAATCTCCAAAATGTAAAATTTTTACAAGGTTATTTTTAAATTTTATTTGTTCAAAAAGTAACACCCTTTACTTTACTTTATCTTATTGTTGAATAGAATTTTAATAAAAGAATTTTTTCTTTTAGATATTAAAATTTATAATTAAAAAAAGAAAAATATTTTTTACAGCTAATCGGATCGTACAATATTTTTCACTTTTTATTTAATACTAAAATTTTCGTAACGCTTTAACATTAAACTTTCTCGCAATTATAAAAGCAAAAAAAAATCCTTCTAAAATTGTACTTAGTTTCACTTTATCACACTGTAACCATGTGTGTGTGTATTTATATATATAATGTATATGTATACTTAGAAGTAACAATTAACGGCGTAAAATGACGCCAGTTAAAGGAGACATCTGCGAATATTGTAAATTTAATGGCCTCTCCCATGACTACTACGACCTACGTTACGTACGTACGTATATACCGGCGATCACACTAATTTTATGCACTTTAGCAATTTCGCTCGTCGTAATCCAACATATGGCGTTTTCACGTCCCGTTCATTTACATTCGCGCGTCTGAGTCGGCGGAAATTGAAAGGGAACGCGGGGAGTCTTATAAATCGTCTCGTGTACGAGTTCTTTTTTGTATGCGTGTCGGAGATATCGTAATACGAAATTGGAATTGACAAACTGATAAATAATTAATTTCGATCGATGAAGCTTTTAATTTTTTCATTTTTTCCTCCTTTCTCTCTTTTCTTTTATTTTTTTATTTTTTCTTTATCATTACAAAGAGTCTGTTGAAGCTTTACTAATGTCGGAATTATTTATTCCATTGACTACTTAAATTATTTATGGAGAAGGTTTAATGAAAATAAACAGTGTCGAACGATTTGTTGTATAGCAAAATTAATTCTTTTCTTTTATTTTTATTATTATTTTCATTCGTCAAAATTTCACACATATATACGCACGCTTTTAATTTACGAAGGTAAAACGATACGGCGCTCCAGTAAGGTTATCGCAAAGTCGCTCCTTCGGTGCTGCAACGCGTATCTATATACACATTGAGCTCGTGCTCAAAAGCGCATCAGCGCGACGTTATTTCGCGCAAATCTCTCGGCCATCTCGTTCCGCGTTTAGTATATACATATATCTTCTTCCTAGAAGCTTTACCGAGGGAGCGAAGCAAGTGGGGGGAGGGGGGGGGGGGGATAGTAAATAATCTAGATAAACGTCAAAACGCGTCCCTAAATTTTCGCGTAGATTCCGCGCACGGAGTACGAGAGAGAGAGAGAGAGAGAGTGAGCGAGAGAGAGAGAGCGAGAGAGAGAGAGAGAGAGAGAGCGAGAGAGAGCGAGAGAGAGAGAGATCGAGGTAGAAAGCATGTCGGCATTGAGATTGGATTGTACGGCAGATTGCGCGCAAAGAGAAAGAAATGGAGATACGCGCGCGTGAGCAACGTAACGTTCTATCTTCAGAAATACGCTGCAGCGGATCAGCGCACGAACGTATCGAGAAAGATGTGGGGGAAAGAGAGATGCTCAAATAGGTACACACTTATACTCGTTTACTTTCGAGCTCGAGGATAAAGATTAAATCGGCCGCGTGTATCGTTGCGCATATATATTGTGTATATATATACATGAAAAGTATACGCAAGTGCTTAAAGTCCACTTTATTACTCAGGTATTCTCCCCACCCCCCTGAAGCTAAAATATCTTTGAACACGCGGTTAAATCTCGCGGTAGCGAATCGATGAAATTATCGATGACGATGTATGGGATATGCATCAAGGATTTAAACGAAAAGTATGCGGTGTACAGGTTTGATACAATTATGGTTTCGATGTACAAAGCAATGTTAACGTTTTCGATAAAAATGGCGAGAGAGAGAGAGAGAGAAATTTAACGGTACACTGTTAATTTTGATTAGTGCTCTTAGTTAATGGGTTAATTTATCAGCACTGATGCAGTATTCGCATTAAGATCAAATGAGCTATTAAGCAGTTTATCAAATAAATGTTAACGCTTTAACCAAGGCAACTGTGAAACATTAATTTTCCAATACCAAGTATGAACACACACACATACACATCGATGTATTAAAATAATAATGTACTATTGTAATAGATACTTTGTGCTTAATGTAGCTACTATTGCGTTGCGTACGAGACGTACGTTTTCTCGAAACATGCACGACCACCGCACGATTCATCGTTCACGGCCCATTACGTCACCACGAAATAGCAAAAAAAACCTTTACGAGCAGTTGTAATCGCCTACATCAAAGAGAGACCTTTGTACACAATGATATCGAACAATAGATTCTCAACCGATCTCCCGAGCGCACGGACGCTGCACCCACGATTGCTCAATTCTCACAAAGTCATTGCGCACCGCTAAATAGCAAAAGAGAGAAAATAAAAGCGATGAAATCGCATCGAGTGCCTTTATCGCGAAAATTCAGGATGCGCACAAGGTATGTATATAGTCGGACGAGATAAGAAGCGTAATTTGAGTGCGCACATATAAATACATGCTTATGCGCGTTAATATGGCGTCGCGAAACAACAGCGAGCGGTACGGCAGTGGCGATATCATCGACGGCACGATGATTCTCGGGATTATTCTCGCGGTATGGTGTACAAAGTCGTTGCTCTATCTATCGATTGTAGATGCATCTGGGTGTATGTGCGACACACCCAAAGACGTACGGGGATATATCGTAGAGCTCGAGGGGAAAATTATTGGATTTTATTTTTTGTTTTGTTCTTTTTCCTACAGTCGCCGTTGACGTTGTTATTTGGACGAGGAATGGAAATTTCTTATCGATCGCTGATTGAAAATTGCCGGTGAATTAAGAAGAGTCGAGGTTTAAGTGTATTTATTTTTTTCGTCGTTTCTTTATCATCGCTCTTTGCGTTGAGAAAATAAAATTTCTTGATTTTAAGCTTATTTTCAAATGCCGAAAGATCGACGAAAAATTTTTTAGCGTCAAGGAATAAGGAATTATTTTTGAAAAAATGTTATTGTGTGGCCTAATTTTTTTTTTTTTTTTTTTTTTTTTTTGTAAACGTTAAAAAAAATTATTTTTAAATTTATTTATTTTACATGTATAAAATAAAACTTTTCATATTCAACGTGTTCTTCTTTACACAATTATTTATATATTTGTGACTCGTAAATGTTCCAGATAAAAAAAAGTACGAGTTTAAATTTATCACCGTTAGTCCGATAAATTTAGATAAATTTTATTATAAATCTAAATTTTAATAGGACCCGGTACATCCATAAATTTCAAAGTTATAAAATAAAAAGAATTTTTTAAACCTTTTGTTTCTCATTCATTTTACGATATGACAAATATGTGTAAACGCGTAGATAACAATTACTAAAAACATAAATTTTAATAGGAAAATTATGGGCTACGATAACTTATAAAATTGTTAATTTGTTAAAGTTTAAAATAAAAATTTTAACAATTAACAGTATCAATTTATGATGAAAGTAATTCAATATTTGACTTGTTTATGAAAGTTTATTAATATTAAATTGATTACTCGTGTTTTCATTAAATATTACATATATACGTAACATGTAAAACAAACACAAAGTACATAGTTTACGTACTGTACATCACAGCCATGTTTAAATTATATAAAAGCAAATATATAATTTCCAATTTGATTAACTTCCTATGCAGTTACCCGTAATTTTTTATTAAATAATTATCATTATATTTTTATCGAATATGATAATTTAAGATTTAAAAATATAGATATAAATATCTATTTAAGGATGTAAATAGAAATTCATAAGTAAAAAATTTTTGCCTTACCATATTATTTTTTATCAAATCTTATACTTATTAAACGGTATAAAAATATTAATCAAACGTTATTTAATTACCATACTTAATTCTTTTCTATGCTAAGTAATTTCATTAAAAATATGAAAAAGATAAAAAAAAAGAAGGTACTGTCTTATTTAAAACAAGAGAAAAAGAATCATTTCATTAACACTTGTAGCTAAACCCTTATCGCAAATCCTTTTCCTACGTTGCCGCTGCCGTTTACTTTATTGCACACCCAGACCTCCACACATGTACAAACACATGTGCGAACTACACCACAAAGTCGGAGAAAATAAAGATCCGGGGAGTAGAAGCGGCAGTCAGCTTCGGGAGGTATCGTGGCTATATAATGCAAAACGCAATAATCGCCTAAATCACTGTACTATTCAGTGGACTCGACGCGCGGAAGGACAATGAAACGTCGAGAGAGAGAGAGAGAGAGAGAGAGAGAGAGACGTGCGTACGAATAAAACCCCGAGAGTGCGAGTGCGAAGGAGAGAGAGAGAGAGAGAGAGAGATCTCGCGCGAGTAGAAATTTCACAGTACGGTCAGACAATCTGGTCGCGCAATAATTCCTCATCAACTCGTCGGCACATCTCCACCGCGACATTTCGAGTCCTCCGTACGGCCCTTCTATTGTCTCCCTTAACCGACCGACCCCTTCCCTCTTTCTCTCTCTCTCTCTCTCTCCATCCGGTTACCGAACGAAATAACTTGGCTTCGTAACCTCTCTTCGCACGACGTTGCACGTGCCCTTGTACACACGCGCACGAACACACACGTGTGTTCTCGTTGTAATACAACGCGTGCCCTTGGTTACACCTATCACTTGTATTCTGTATCGTATATAAAGTCGAGAACTCTTTGGGAGAAAAAAAAGCAGGAGCTCGCTTGCTCATTCAGAGATTCGAATTATTTTCTTGCTTTGCTTTGTTTTTCTTTTCTTTATTTCAACCTTTTGTTGTCTTTGTTCTTTTTTTTTTTTTATCTTTGATTCTACTGGCAAAAAAAAAAAAAAGGAAAATTTGTTTCCACGATCGTTTTTATTAAAAAGCGCAAAAGAAAAAAAAGAAACAAAGCAACACGTGAAATGAAACATCAAGGCGTGCGTTTATATAATCAAACAAAGCCTTGGAAACAAATACATATTTATTTATTTATTTTTTTTTTTCTGAACAAAGGAAAAAAAATTATATACGCAAAATAACCGAACGACACGTAAAATGACATCCAAAATTGAAAAATTACATTTGTACGGTGTATAATGTCAAACGTTTGCCGCGTTACGCTCGCATATTACGTACGAACGACATTTTTCGACAAACAAAATTTTAACCTCGATCCGCGCGCTCGCGATTAAAACCATCGGCGAGTTCGCGTGTTTCATTCGGATGCATTTGTAAACGGTATTAATTTATATCGTATAAGGAAAACGAATGATTTCGATAATGTTTGTCATTTATTTTACTTTTGCTCGTTACATTAAAAGTAAATTTTTAACGACTCAAAGAGATTATTTTAAGGATCAAAGTCAATAGAAGCTTTGTAATTTATTTTTAATAATTTTTTAATTTATAGTATTTAAAACATTATTTTTATTAATTGAGATTCATTATTATGCAATACAAAAGCTTTTAAAATTTATTTTTTATTTATTTTCTTTAAAAACGAACGATTAATCAGACGAAAAAAAAAAAACAGTCGAACTTCGCATTCACCGTTCTTTACAGATTTTTCAAATAAAACAAAAAAAAAAAAGAGAAACAACGTAAGGTAGAGGGTAACTTTTATAAAATTCAGCAATCGCAAAAGCAAAGGAGGATAAAAGATGGGCGCACGCAAAAGGACGAACGAACGAACAACATTCATCAAGGAGTCGCAAGAACGCTGACGAGCACATCGTGCACGTATCATAAATGCGTGAGGAGGATAGAAGACTAAAGAGAGAGACAGAGAGAGAGAGAGAGAGAGAAAAGGTCACGCGAGGTCGTTCGTGTCGAACGACCACCAAACATTGCGAGTCGCGCGCGCGCGCGAGGATTCCGATTGGTGGTCTCGTGGAAAGAAAAAGCGAGAGACTCTCCACCCCCTTATCCTACCTTGAAAGGCATAATCCAGGATCGTTCCGATTCGTCTTGTGGGCGAAGAGGTTGGAAAATCGATCGTTTAGAATCTCTCCCTCGAATCCTTGCTTTATCGCATACGTCTGACTACCTTTCTTCTTTCTTTCACGATACGCGCCGCTGCTTTTTTTCACTTGGCTGGGACAGCTTTTGTGAGTGGTAATCGGGCCGCGTCCTTAATTCACTGGGATTGGGCGAAGCGTAGCTCGAAAATTGCTCCTGTTTACGTCTATCGATATATACATGTATATATCTTTGTAGCAACGAGTTATATAGGATGAATCGACTTTGCTTCTTGTATCTCATGCTGCATCGTAGCTTTTTTTCTCTTCTTTCAGCTTTATTAAAAAAAAAAAAAAAAAAAAGTAGGAGGTTGCGGTTTATATGCCATACACTGTACGTATATTTATTTGATCGTTTTTGAGGATAATCGATCCATGCGCAAGGTATTGGGAGCACGAAGATTATTTTGAGTGTACTCTTATCTAAAAATATACTTATATCGTTCTGAAAACAGGTATTATAAAGATTTCAATTGACAAAAATGGCTTATACGGAAAAAGCTTAAAGTATACGTAAATAATTACAAATAATTGATAAATCGATGTTGAAAGCAGTTTGAATTGAATTGCTTTTTACTATTTTCACTTTTATTAAATTTTCAACTTTTAATTTAATTTTCATATATTATTATTTTATAAAATCTTGTTACGTATTTTAAAAAGGCGAAGCTTTATTAAATTATCGAATTAAATAGGAAATAACCTAAATAATTCACTTATAATCTTAATCCTTAACATTAACGAATTATTAAATTCACACGTATAAAGAAAACATAAAATTTTCTCGATTCGGGTTAACATTTCCTATTTATTTTAAGAAATCAATAGCGTGTAGAAACTCAATAAAGATCTCGTCACGATAAAATTCACGTAAATAGAGATTGTTTGGCTTATAAATATCCAAAGTAAGTTATTTTAGCGTTTTTATTTTAAAAATAAATTTATAAAATATAAAATGAAAATTTTTTGTTTTCTTTACATTGTAATATCACGATATATTGATTTTAAATATGTTATCAGCGATAAACGTAAAATTTTAAATATAAATATAAGAATAAAAATAATAAATATACATCGGATGTGAAAAATATTATTTTTAAATTACGGGACTACGTAATATCGAACTAGTTTTCATTTAAATCCGTGTTCAAATTATTGATTTTTTGTCTCCCATATTAACTATTGCATCATTGTTATTTAAACATTGAATAAACTAAAATTATCAGCGAATAACGCATTATTCAATATGATTACAATAATTTCCGCCGATAAGACAAATTATTCGTCAAAGAAATCAAACGAAACGGGTAAGCTCAAACGAGTAAATTCTCCCCGAGAGAGAGAGAGAGAGAGAGAGAGAGAGAGAGAGAGAGAGAGAGAGAAAGAGAGAGAGACAGAAAAAAGGGGAATAGAGAGAAATATAAAAATAAAGAAATATTGAGAAGGAGAGTAAGAAAGAGACAAACATTGAAAAACTTTGATGAAAACTCATCAAATTACATAATTCACCACTTGGAGTTTTATTCGAGTCGGCCGCGGAAAGTGGGACCTACGCTCTACGTATATTATAAAACTCGGCTATTTCGTACACAACAAAGCCAAGAGAGAAAGGGAGAAAAACGCAGTTGCGCGTCGAAAAATCCATTTTCCTCTGGCTCACTCACTCCCTCCCTCCTTCACTCTCTTTATCCCTCCTTCTTCGTCCTTATCGGGCGCTTGCAAGTTTTTCTCTCTCCCAACGAATCGATGTGTACCCGTCGAGGTATCGAGAAAAGGAATTCCAAACTCAGAAAGTTAAAAAGTACAGCAATATCGGCAACACATTTTACGATGGAGAAAGTCCACCCTTACACGCACGCATACAAACACAAACGCGCGCATGAAAATATGTATACAAACGTGCCTGCGTGTGTGTATATAAATGTAACTTCAACAAGAAAGAAAGAAAAGAACGAAGTCGAATAGATAGAGAGAAAGCGGAAGAAAAGTTGGGCGAAGAAGCAGAAGAAGTAAGAAGAGGAGCAAAAGGATGCGCAGAGGAAGCAAAGAGAAAGAATAGTGAAGCAAACTATCGGTGGTCTAGCGATAAGCGCGTGGAGCGCCGCGATTCTCTCTCTCTCTCTCTTTTCCTCGCCTTCACTCATCGGATGTCCAAGCCGTCTCGGAATAAAACTTGACGCGCATATAAAACCAATCCGATATCTCAAAGTCGTGCCTTCGTGTCTACACACACACACACACACACACAAATATATATATATATATATATATATATATATATATATATATATATATATATATATACACGTACATACATTTAAGCGATAGGAACGAGTTTCACCACGAGCATTAATTTTATCGGCTTTTTTACCACCTTTCCCCCACTCGCACTCTTTCTCTACTTTCTTTCCATCTTTTTCATTTTCTTTGCCCTCATTTTCTCAATTAATCTCTTTTCGTTTTTTTTTTTACGATTTACTTTTTTTTTTTTTATTTTATTCTTACATTCTGGCTTCTTTTTCTTAAGCGAGTGCTCTTGTAAGCAATCCCGAGATTGTTTTTAATTTTTCTATAAGGTCCTTTTTCAAGAAAAGCTTCCTCTTTCTCTCTCTTTCTTTTTCTCTTTTTCTGTCTGTCTGTCTCTCTCTCTCTCTCTCTCTCTCTCTCTCTATTTTCATTTCTTTTTACCTTTGCGAGCCACTTTTGAATCAGCGGATATTTAGTTCGTTTTCTTTGTAATATACTATATTATGTTTGTAACATAGTATATTCAAAGCAACAAGAGATTGTGGATGGGCAACCACCTAGTATTGGAATATTTTTGGATGTTATATTGAAGAAATTAGAATATATGACAGAAAACAATGTTTATGTTAATTTGCATCTAACGAGACTCATAAGTCGGCTAGCCATTTATCCTCAGCCTCTTTTGCAATAGTTTCTACTAAATCATTCGTTAGTCTTTCAACCAAGTATAACATCTTTATTTCAGGTAAGACAATTTATTTTAAATTTATTTTTGTTGCCGTTCAAGTTTCTTATTTGATTGAATTTTTTTAACATATAAGATGCAATAGAATAATATAAATGATTAATGAATTTAAATTTAACGTTTATTGTTTATTAAAATATTCATTATACTATATTTAAATATTAAGCTTATTATTAAAAATATCATTTTATTAATGCATGTTATATTGATAATAATTTAATTATGTTTTAAAAGGTTTTGGCGTCGTTAAAACATAAAATTGACGGATATTTATCGAAACAACAATCGAAGATGTTATCAACGTTTTAGTCGAACAAGCGAAAATATTTTTAATTTCTAGAGAAAATAGATTGGTAAATGCGAGAAAAAATGTTCTCCAAGCTGCTGTATAATTTCCAAGTCTGAAAAAAAATTATGTTGGTGGAGAAATAGTTTGTTTTTGACTCCTATGCCATTAACAAAAGGTATGATAAGGTAATAATTTTATTTCCATTAGTAATTAACTTTTTCTTGTATTTTGTATTATCGAACAAATTTTACTTATAAATAAAATTCTCTCTCTCTCTCAAAGAATCATTAACCCAATATTTAATATCTATGGTTGATTTAGCAAATTATAATGTATATAATATTTTTACTTTTTTATTTATTTTAAGCTTTAGAACCCAAAAGAAGAAGTTTAACATCGTCCCTAACACAAATGTTTAGGAAAACTACAAGTAGTTTGGAGTCTCAATTTATGTCAACAGATTCACTTAAAAGCAGTGATTCATTTCCATATTTTGCGGAAGAGAAAATTAAGAATGGTTATGCAAAACAAAGGCGAATTTTTTACGTAGCTAAAAAACATTGTTTTGAGTTTAATAAAAAAAAATGTTATTTTGATACAAGAAAATAACCGATCATATATTTTATTTATATAATTACTTCGTATAATATAAAATTATTTTTTTAGTACCAGAAATAATGATTCAAGTTCTTGGGAACAGCCGAATAAAGTAAATAGATTGCAAACTATAATTCTTTGTACAGTTATATTAGATGAATGGCTTAAAGAACTTGCCGCTATTACACAAGAGCATACAATTCATAGCTGGTTCACGTCTACCACTGTGACCGATAATTCTAAATTTTCTTCATGATTTCTTAAATCATTAAAATTAAATACATAATCATAAAGTCAATGAAAGTTATTCTAAAAAGTGTTCCATCCTTCATAAAAAATTCGTACTGAATATATATGAGCTTGATATAAAAATAAATATTAATTCTTTATTTATCATAAAAAAAAATTAAATATCATTAAAAATAATTAGGATAGAAATTTTATTACATCATTAAAGCAAGAGTTGTTAAGTTATTAATCTCTGATTTCATTATAGTTTTTCAATTTTAAATATGTTTCATATTATAAAAGTTCTATTTTTACAGTATGATAATTACATGAATTTGTTGTTGATTTAGCTAAATGTTTTTTATTAAATAAATAAAGCTTTAATCACAGTTTTTTGTAATGATAATAACGCCACAATGTAGTAAAAATATTATATAGATTATATTTATTGGTAAATAAGGGGTTAACGACCTGGAATCAGTATGTAAAATCAAAATAGCCCTGCTCTTACATGCCAATCTTATACGAGCAGAATATAGTTATAAGACTAAATCATAGATATAAGTAGAACTAACTTACTTAAAAAACAAAATCGATACCATCCATTAAGATAATAATTATTTTCACTTTTGAAACAATTGTGTACACTTTAATAGTCTATTGTACATCGATAATTTATCGCTCATTTTTCATTTCTTAATTGTTTAACAACTATAGTGCTTAACGAGTTACGAGTGACAAAAAATTTGTACGCCAAAAGATAAACTGAACAAATTTTTTTAACTAGCAATACATTAATCATTTTTATAAATAAAAACTAAAAGATTGTGTTAAAAGACATTGTTAAAATTTTTGGCACGGTTTGTTTTTATAATTAACACCGATCATGTTATTTGCCAATGCGACAGTTGTGCAGATGTTGTATTAATTTATCCGTAACTGTATGGATAAATTTATATTATATCGAGACTGAATTGTTAGTATGATGATTTTTTCATAATACACTTAAGGAAAATTGAAATCAAATTTATAAATCTAAATTATTTAAATTAATTGATGATAATAGCCTTGTTTTTCATGGAAGAGAAAAATAAATATTAATTTTTTTAAATGTTTGTTAATTAATGATGTTTTTATTAATCCTAAAATAATTACTAATAAAATAATCCATTAATAACTATATAAAAAAAAAAAAAAAATAATAATCAAATGTCACTGCTAATAGTCAAAAATGTATTTCAATGAATATTTTTAGAAAAACAATCGTTGTGCATGTGGTAATAAAATTTACATCAAAAATAAAAAATATAAATATATATTTTATAATGTTTTATTACTGTATTACATACTGAATTGCATGAGACATTTAAGTTTTGTCGATAATGCTTTAATCTCGTGATTTTTAATGAAATATTAAATTCAATTATGAATGCAGTGAAACAAAATGCAAAAAATACGGAAAAACATTAATGCGACACACGAATAAAAATGAAATTGAAAAAAAAAAAAAAAAAAAAAAAAATAGATTGCATAATTTATAGAAATTCTAATGTACTATAGTAATGGAAAAGTAAAGCGATCAAAAGGTTAATGTAAATATAAGAGCTTATTGTAAATGACTAAAAATAAAATTTAATTATTTATCCCTAATTTTCTTTATTAACCATGTTACTACCAACTTATATATTATACTATACAAGTTAAGAATTTATTAATATTTATTGTAGTGTTTTTTAAAGTTTTGAATAAACAGTGGATTATTATAAGTCATCGATGTTGCAATATTTTTTGAATGTTTTATTTCCATGATTAAAGTTTTAATAACGAATTTTTAACGGTTTATCGATTTTTTATCATTATAAATTATTTTACAGAAATGTATATTATGCGTATAAAAATTGTTCCATGTTAATGATAAAAAATGTAAAAAATAAAAAAAATTTTTATATAATGTGCAAATGTCTCAATATTAATAGAAAACTATATTTCTCTTTGTTTTTTTTTTTTTTTTTTAATATATTTCTGTATTTTTTCACATATTTTTACATTATATATTTTGAAATTAATTTTGTTTTGCATGGAAATCTTAATTTATTTTTTCTTCACGATTAATAGTCTGTCGCCTATAACTCATAACGAAAGTCTTAATAATCAAGTCGATCAATCGGATGTTAATGAACACTTCAATCAATCTTTCATGGTGCCTATAAAATATTTGCCCAAAAAAAAAAAAAAACGAGACAAATAGGAAGCGAGTAAAAAATTAAAAAAATTATCAGCTAGTCCTCTGATCAAATGGTATGAAGAGAAAAAGAAGAAAGAAAAAGAAAAACAAGATAAAGAAGAAAAAGTGTCAAAGAAAAAAGAGTTACAAGAAGAAAAAAAGCTCCAAGCACAAAAAAAGAAAGAATTACAAGAACAAATTAATTATATTCAAAAACGAATAAAAAAAGAGTATTAAAGTAGAATTATATAAATAATTAATAATATTCAAAAAGTAATGAAAAAATAATATGAGTCTAAAAATAAAAATTTAATTATATTTAAGATTAACGGAGAGCACTCCGTACTCCGCGCGTGTTCATATTTCGCGCGCTTTTGCCGCTCGCACGCGCCAGCATTTAAAGATAGGCGTGTATCGTATCGCGATACAATTAAGTTTATGCCAGATTAGTGAGTTTTTCCCGCGTCTAGTCTAATCGAGTTCCGCCATTGTTATTCTCGAGACGCGTTCCTTTTCTCGCGATTTCAAAGAGTTTTTCGTGCGACATTTTTTTTTTGTTTTTTGACGTGTCCCCGGTCGCGCGTGAGTGGTGAAGGTGCATCGTTGCTGATTGGCGCATCCTGAGCGCCGCCACCTCGCCACAGGGGCGACGAAAGCATCTATGTGCCCCGAGCCACGCAGCCACCGGCCTATACGGAATTCCCCCTTCTAACGGCTTTTTCTTTTTCTTTTGCGCGCGCGACTGGCCAGCCAATAGTAAGTTCTTCTTTTTTTGTAATTTTTGACGCGCGTGTTATTTTAATTTTATATTTGCGCTGGGGTAACTTTCGCTGCTTACCCCCTTTTTTCCTTTTATTCGGTTCGCGAGAGTGAGAGAGCGCTATCTCTCACACTCTAATAGGATCAGTGCGAGAGAGTTGCGCTCTCTACAGTGCGGGGAAGGTGCGTTCTCTCTCGCACCCATAGAGTACGCGGCGCGCGCGTGGACGCTAGAGTCCACCGCGCGAGAGCTGCGGACTCTCGCTGATATAGTCCGTAACGAGAGAGTTGCGGACCCTAGCGTCTAGACCCCGTTCGCGCAGAGTAGCGCGCATTTACGCTGCTGTTAATTATACCTTCTATTGTATGCGTCTCTCGTTTATCTTTTTTTGTAATATTTATTTTATTTATTATTTATTTCCTGCGCCTTAATTTATATTTGTGTTTATAAAATTATTTTGTTTATTTTAATATTTTTGTTTTCTTCTGCATTTTTTTCCTTTTTTTTATTATTACTTTTTACTTTTCATATTTTTTTTTTTTCTTTTTCAAATAATATTTCATTTTTATTTTATTTTATTTATTTACTTTTTTTTCTTTCCTTTCAACTTTTATATAACGAGGAAATTTCAGCCTCCCTCCCGAATATCGCCTTCTCCGAGATACCAGCTAGCCAGCGAGGACGACACACGAGCCGCGCAACGACGATTGCGCGGCGTTGTGACGGGTAAGTTGGATCCGAAGGACGGCTTTTCGTGCCCGGACCCAGGAGCAAAGTCATCCAAGACTTTAACGGATGAGAAGGGGACGCTGCGGGCAAGTTTCGCGCCTCTCACAAATTGCGCGTCCCCCCAGGTTAATTGCTCCGGTGGTGGTTACCTTTAAAACCGCCATCCCGTTACAGCGCATAGTAATTATTGCACAAAACTTTACGAATACTGTAATTATGTATGTATTGATGAAACTATTTTTTAAATAATATTAAATGGCATATTAAAATTGTTACTTTCTAATTACCAATTAATAAAATTTTTTGTCTAAGATAAGATCATTTCGTTTTGTATGTTTATAATATACCATATTCCAAGGGGGGGGGGGGATATCTATTGTTCAATAGGAAGGACAAACACGAATTAAGCGTTCCACTGTCTAAGCGTCTCACTGTCACTGGGACAACTATCAATTCAGAGTTTTTGTTTGGATTTATATTTCATTCAATTAAATAATTTATTTTATTGATTGTAATGACAATGTTGGGTCCTAAATTATCTATATAAATACTTTTATTTTAAGTGTAACACTTAAGAAACATTGAGAATTTGTTGTTTTTCCAAGTATGTTAAGAAAGCGTTTCAAAGGGGGCCGTTTACCTTATATGAATATAGTTAAGAAAAATACAAATCAAATGATATAAAAATAAATAACTAAATGATAAAGAAGCATTGAAAATGCAATTATTTTGCAAATATAAGTTAATATAATTTATCATTCGATTATTAATTTTAATTAGAAATTTTTTTCATTTTTATGAAATATATATTTATAAACTGTATAAGGTCTCTAAAGGATAGCGACATAATTTCGAATTAATTTTTTAGGATTTCTGTTATTGCATTTATATTTGCAATGAAAATTTTACCGTACTTGTTTTTTATTTATATTGTAACAATTTTCATTACAATTTCATTTTTATTTTTATTAACTTTATTAATAAACTCCATAATTAGGTTAAACAAGGGTAGCGATATAATTTTGGAACGCCACAATCGAAATTTCGTTTTCCACTATTTCAGATAGATGACGTTCAGTGTTGCCAACTTAACTATTTTCATTTTTAATTGAATAGATGACGATTCATCCGTGCTGGGTGTACATGATTATTAACAATATTAACATCCTCGTTATTTTTAATTTTTTGAAAATAAATATTTACGTCGGCAATTTGATTATCAATATGAGTCATTTGTTTATTATATTTATTTTTTATCATTTATATCGTGAAATTTTTTACTAACCCCTAATATTCTGCAATTTATTTATATGTTATATTTTAATTTAATATACAACGTTTAATATACCGAATAATAATGAAATTTCCAATAATTCAAATCGTTTAAAAAAATTATCGAGAAAAATTTTTTTACCGTTTCAAAAAAATTAATACGAAAAAAGATGTTTTTATTACAATACTTCGTTGAATAATGTTGTAATAAAAGCGTAGATATTATTATAAAACATACGTATTCAAACCAGTTTTGTTTTTTGCATCAACAAAAAGATACGTGTGGATATCGAGTAAGTTTACATAACACGTTTGATAATTTTTTTGATCAAATTATAATTATTCGCAAGACATAAAAATATCAAAATGAATACTACCACAATTATCGAATAAATCGACGTAAAAATATAAGGCGCTGAAAAATGAAGGCTGCGATAAGTTATTTGACGTAAACGTTATTTTCAGTTTTACTCAAAACACGGAACGTACAACTTCATACGCGTAGTGGCAGTGACGTTTATTATTATCCTGTTAAATTAGATACATCGTTAAAAATTTGTTTGTTTAAGTTCTTATTATGTTTTTAACTTATCGCATTAACAGTAGTTTAACATATTTTTATTAAACTACTGGAAAAAAAAAAATTGATTTATAAAATATTTTTAATAAATTTTGTTTGAGTTTTATTTAATGTTTTTCCAGTTGTTATAATAAAATGCTTGATTTAACAATGTTTAAAAATTTTAATTTCATATTTTTATAATTTTGTATTTTAATGATTTTTATTAGATTTAGTGATTAATCAGTAAATGATTAAAAACTTTTTTTTTTTTTTGGAAAAGGCAAAAAAATATATTGAATAAAATTAATTTTTGTTAGGCTATTTATCCCCTAGCAGAACAAATGTAACAGTCGATTTAGTTTTTGCCTAGAAAAATGTTAAAAAAAAAAAAAAAAAAAAGAAACTATTCTAAAAGACACTTTTTCTACGTAAAATTTCTCACTCTTTTTTAATCTATAGTCAAAATTTGAAAATTTTCAACGGAAAATTAATCAAAATTTTCATAAATATTTTACTAAATATCTATTTTAATAAATTTGTAAGAAAAAATATTTAACGAGAGTTATAAATTTATGATACGTTGAAATAGATATCTGACGATAGTGATTTAGTAGTCATAGGTGTATAAGAAAAAAGACTATGAATATAAAGTATGAAAGTGTGAATTTCTTGGTAAATTTTGAGTTATTAAAAATACAATTATAATACATTTGAGTACCTAATCGAAACATGATCCAAGAAAATCATGTAGTGAATTAAAAAACCTTTAAAATATCGTTTTGTAAAAATCGATAGGGTTATTTTTTGCTTAGAAAATCGCAAAAAAAAAATCTTAAATTAAATTTGTCTGTTATTCAATAATTAATAAATTTTGCAATAATCGCTCCAAGACTGAGATTTTTCCGGACGAGATAGTCTTTATAGTATTCAAGACGTGGTAAAAATTTTATATCGATTCATTAAATAACTTTTGTAAAATTGAAATCGTTTATCCCGGACTCATTTTTTTTTGCAGCGTCTTTTTTTTGAAAGGGAAAGGCCTACTTTATTATAATAGTTTATAATAAGATGAAAATTTTAATTTTTTAATACCTTAAAAACTATACTGTAATTTTTACCTTAGGAATAAATGATATTTTAAATATCTTTGTTGCATTTACTTCTAGGAAAATAATTTTTTTTTATCGAAAAGCTGGCTTTTTTTTTTAAAAAAATTAAAAAAACAATTTTTAAGCCACTCTTGCGCAAAGATAGATCATTTTAAAGATAAAAAATTATATTTTCAATGTAAAAAATTTGAATAAAATCACACATAACCGAATTCGTCGATGAAGTTAAAACAGACATTTTTATTTCGCGTGCTACTCGTAGAATCATTGTAAGTATTTTTATCAATGCACGTAGAATGACGCTGCAAAAAAACAAAAGGAAGTCTGGGATAAACAATATCAATTTTGTAAAAATTACGTAATGAATCGATATAAATTTATATCACATTATATCTTATTAGACAAAATCTAAATATTGAAAGCAAAAGTTATTGATTATTGAATAAAGTGCAAATTTTAACAATTTTTACGATTTTCCAAGCTACAAATAACTTTATGTACCTTGAGATTACTATTTAATTGACGTGATGTCGCAGATTATAACATTAGCAATTGACGCATTTGTCATTTCGCGATTCGATACACTAGACGTGTTACGAGCGACAGTTTTCGTCTTCCTGTATTTATTTTATGTGAAAAGAAAAAGTTAAGAAAGACAATCCAATCATGTGGGCAGTTTTCGTAACGATATTTTTAATCCTGGTGACGTTTCACGTATTAACGCGGTACAGTCGAATGGGCAAATTGGTGAATAAAATTCCAGGACCGCCAGCTCTACCAATTATAGGCGTTATGTGGACTATGAACGTAAAGCCACGTATGATTTGTATTTTTTACTCGTTTTTACGTAAATGTTATTATGGCTATTTATTTTTAATTCCATTATTTTAGAGCAATTATTTCCTATGCTGAGAGAATTCGTCAAAAAATATGGCCCCGTTCTAAAATTGTGGTTCTGCACTTCTGTTATAGTAGGAATTAGTCATCCCGACGATCTAGAGGTAACAAAAGCAAATTAAGACGCATAAATACTTATATAAAAAAAAAAAAGAAAAAAAAGAAAAAAAACAAAAGAGAGAGAGAGAGAGTTTATGTTTAAATTACTTGATCATTTTGCAAGTCGGCAAGTCGTTTCTTAATCTTTAAGTGGGAGCATGGGGTCATCGCAAATTTTATTCGCTTATTTATATAATGTTAGGTAAAACGGGAGAATATGTCACAGTATGGATACGACGCCACTTTTCTATATTCTCGTTATGCGAATATAGATTACAATATAATTGGTATTATTAGTTGTACTACTTATCTGTACTAATTATACTACTTTCATAATTAGCTGATTGCGTTAACACTTTCTCATCAATCTTTGAATTTTATATCTTGTTGCTTCTAGAGTATTGTTGAAAAAAAGTATAACCCAATCTAAATTTTTCCATAACTTTAACATACTCTCCTTTACATACTTCTTATTTTATTTAAATGTATTCATATAGATAATAAATAATATAAACAAATTCATAACAAAATAGTTTTAAAAAAAAGTTAAATTTTTTTAGTTATATTCTTTTTTTTTAAATGAAATTTAAAAATATTTTGCTTACATATTTTATTATACTTTTTTTTAAACTATATACAATCAAATAGAAAAAGTTTAATTTTACACACACATGTGTATTTTTATTTTTTTTTTTTTTTTTAAATCTTTTTCCTTAGTTGTGGAGAATTCACTCAACTTACTATAATGAGTTTTTTTTTTTTTGCTAGTAATTTAAATTAATATAAACAGCTGAATCAAACGCTTTATTATAAATATGACTTTAAAGTTGCGTTGAGTCCATGCCACCGCTTGAGGGTTAAAAATAAAGTTAACAAATTAAAAATGTTTAAAATAAAAGTAGCATTGGTAATAAAGTTAATTTTTCAACCAAATTCGATACGACAAAAAATATAATAATACATATTTATTTATTCAAGGTTTTACTGTCTAGTCAGAAGCATATTAAGAAAAGTTGGTTGTATACATTATTCGAGCCTTGGTTAAGTACCGGACTTCTCATTAGCTCGGGTAATTAATCCCTTTTAACGTTATCGCGATGAAATACTTTGCCATACAACTATCGATATTCGTTGATTTGATTTTCAGATGCAAAATGGCGAGCGCGCCGGAAAATATTGACTCCAGCTTTTCACTTTGAAGTATTGAAAAAATATATAGATATTACGAACGAGCAAACCGATAAACTCGTTAAAATTTTAAAAGACGAAGGCGATGAAACCGTTCAGAGTCTTTTGCCATTGTTTTCGAAATTTTCATTGAACATAATTTGCGGTAAATAATGTTTCGATTTCATTATGATTTCAACAAATTTTAAATGTTGATTATAAATTGTTCTAAGTCCTGTTTGTATTCAGAGTCGGCAATGGGTGTTTCTCTAAATGATACCAATTCTGAAGAAGTTAAAGCATACGTAAAGGCAGTTTATGCAATGGGCGATATAATTGTTTATAGGTAAATAAATTAATTAATTTTAATAATTTATCCTGAAAGTGTACACAAGATAAAAGAAATTTGTTTTCTATTTCGCCAGGTCGATTAGACCTTATGTACTAGACTGGATGATGTGTCCATTGTTTAAGCTTGGACGAATACAAAAACGAGTAATTAAAACTCTTCATGAATTCACCAATAAGGTGTGCGCATTTATTTACGTATACAATCATTTTAAGTCAATGAATAAGTAGTATTTTTAATAGGTTATTCAAAATCGAAAAAAATATCACGAAAGCACGGGAAATAAATACCTACAAGATCACAATGATGAAGAAAATTCTGAAATAATCAATTTATCGATAGGTACTTCAATTTTATATGAAAATTTTTATTAATATTTACATACCTTCGAAACAAAACACATTTTACTTTTTACTACGGCACATATTATTGATGCTATTCTAGCCTATTTGTTATTATTATTGTTGTTATTATTATTGATGCTATTCTAGCCTCTATATATTTAAGACCGAAACTTCAGCGTTCCTAGATTCAACTAATTAATCCGGAGGTCGAACAATCCCAATAATCTAAAATCTCAAACGTCAAACCTGAGGATTGAGTAGCCAAACCTAGGAGTGTCAGAGTTTTGGTCTTTGACTTTTATATATCCATATAATGGTATTTTTTATTTGTAAAATAACTAATAAAAAAAAAAAAAAAAAAAAAACAAATTATTTTAGGAAAAAAGAAAAGATTATCTATGCTCGATCTTTTACTATTAGCTGAAAAAAATAATTTAATAAATGACGAAGGAATCAGAGAAGAAGTGGACACTTTTATTTTTGAAGTGAGTTTTATAAGTTTTATTGTTATCGAATATACTTTAAATATTTATTTTAAATTCATAAAAACTTATAATTAAAGGGTCACGATACTACTGGAATGAGTTTAGTTTTCACTTTGCTACTGTTGGCTGAAAATAAAGAAGTACAAGTAAGTTTCTTTCACGAAGTTACTATTTTCGATTTTATTTAATATACGAGTATATACGGAGTGACAAATGGGAAGTTGCCTAAAGTAATCACTTATAATTTTGAGATGAGTGCAGAGAAAAAAATAATAAAAATACATATTATATCAGTGAAGTGGTCATTTTTATTTGAAATAGGTTTCAGTTTAATCGAACATTTTCAACAGACACATATTACGTTTTTAAAAAAATGACAAAACCTAGCTAGGGAATAACTATTAATGGTAAATATTTTCGAAGTGATCCCCATCTGAACTTGCACAATAATCAAGCCGTTTTTGGAAACTATAAAAAACTTGTTCTATTTTAGATGAAGAAATACTAGAAATTCCTATTCTAATAGCTTCTCTCAAATCATCTTTGGTCTTGGGTTTTTCCGCATAGCAGTAATCTTTCAGATAGCCCCATAAGAAGAAATCATACAGGTTTAAATCCGGTGAATAAGGGGGCCATTCTATACAAACGTGTACAAACTTAGGATATCCTAAACCGATAACGCGTTCACCATAAACTTCGTAAATAGCTTTAAATACCTCTTGAGTTCTATGCGGTGTAGCACCATCTTGCATAAAATAATAGTTCCTGACTAATCCACCTTTCTTAGCGAAAGGAAAAAATTTTGTAAGGATGTAACTTAATGAAATTTTTTATTATTAATCTTAGTGTCTCTCGATTTAGTTTTAAAGCTGCTGCAGCTTTTTCTTATTGAATCCGTTGGATTATTCTTGAAATGGTCTTCGACCTCGACAACCTTATCTTCTATAGTAACTGTGTATAAAGGACCAGGAAGATCATGACGACGATCGTCAAGAGTATAATAATTGATGAAGTTATCAATTACTCTGAGAAAGAAGTAAAAAAAAATTTGAAAACTTTATTAAAAAATGCGGTCATACGATAAAGTCAAATATAATTTCTTTCATTCTTACCTTCTAAGAGTATTTTGACTGGCTACTCTTTTACTTCCAAACTTAGTACGAAAATCTCTATACGCTTCGGTATAGTTTTTACCTCTAGAATAAAAGCACTCGACGAGATTAACCTTTTCTTCGTTCGTAAGGAAACTCATTTTAAAGTACACGTATTGCTCTTTACGGCGTCTCAATAGAAACTGACAACATTCTAGAATGTAGCTACGTGGGCCCAGCCTTATACGATACAGTAGAGGGGGAAAGAGATGCATATACTTTAGGCAACTTCCCATTTGTCACCCTGTATATATAGTTTTTTAGTATTGTAAATAAATTTTTTAAATTTATTTTTAACGATTTTAGGATAAAGCGAGAGAAGAGGTATGTGAATTGATGAAAAAAGTAAAAGGAAAAATGGAATTGTCGGACTTTCAAGAGCTTCGCTACGTCGAACGATGCATAAAAGAATCATTGCGTCTTTATCCATCCGTTCCAGCAATACTCCGTCAACTAACGGAAGATTTGCATTTAAGTAAGTAGTTTTTTTACATTGTCAACCAATGGAAGATTTATAATTAAGTAAACACTTTTTTTACATTTGGAATTTGTTCGAGAAAAAAATTAATCAGCCTATTGAATTTAATTGTTGCTGATTAAAATTTTTTTTTTTATTTCATTTTTTGTTTGCATCGTATGTTTAAGCGCAGAAACGGAAAAACAATTTTTTTTTTGTTTTTGCAGAAGACTACGTTGTTCCAGCTGGAGTTGAAATTATGTGCCTTATTTGGGATCTACACAGAAATCCAAAAATTTGGCCTGAGCCGGAAAAATTCGATCCCGATCGATTTCTACCCGAGCAATGCGCAGGTCGTCATCCGTACGCTTATATTCCTTTTAGTGCCGGGCCTCGAAATTGCATCGGTAATCTTTGTTTATTGAACATAATTTTTCTTCGATCCTTCGTAAAAATTAATTGTAACGATGTTTTGAAATGAAATTCTCTTTCAGGTCAAAAGTTTGCAATAATGGTATTGAAATCTTTCATACTCCACATTTTGTACAACTTTTATTTAGAACCGGTCGATCGTGCCGCTGATGTGAAATTAATGACGGATTTAGTTATAAGAC
Organism: Chalcis sispes; assembly: GCA_949987625.1. NCBI lineage: Eukaryota > Metazoa > Arthropoda > Insecta > Hymenoptera > Chalcididae > Chalcis > Chalcis sispes. Next base: position 13,056,781 of record OX465094.1, read on the forward strand.
CGTCTCATCCAGTTCATGTAAAATTTGTAAGAATTGCTAGAGAATGAAGGTAATTTATACTTTAATAAATTGTTAAGAAAAATAAAATAATTTCTATGTACCATTTAATGTTTGAATAATTCTATTTTCTATATGTATATGAATAAAATATGATGTTCGCAAAATGTTCAACCAATTTTATTAATAATACATATTAATGGATTCGAAAATAAATTTCATTTTCTGTATAAAAAATAAAATTCTCGTGTTTGAGTGATTTATTTTTTTCTAGTAACCAGTTAAAATAACTGCTTGCTAATGCAAAACTTTTCATAAGATTATTTATTTAAATTTTATGTGATGTTTTAAAAACTTTTTTTAATCTAGGTAGGTATTTAATGTTTTTTAATTAATTCTAGTGTTTTTCTAGCGTAGTAAATAAAAAATTAACAATTTTTTCAGATCTATAAAGCATATTTATTTATAGTTTCAAAACCTAGTAAATTTTTCGTAGAGTTTTTCATTATTATTATTATTATTATTATTATTATTATTATTATTGTTGTTGTTGTTGTTGTTGTTGTTGTTGTTGTTGTTGTTGTTGTTGTTTTTGTTGTTGTTGTTGTTGTTGTTATGAGTAAAAGAGAATTAAAATTTATAGACAATTTATTGAAGATTTATAACGTCCGAAATGATTTTAATAAAAATCTGAAAATAATTTAAAATATTCCGTTTTAATCTCTAAATTTATTTTGATTTGCTCATATGCATTTTTTATTTATAAAAACAATAATGGTGTTTTACTTATTATTATGAATTATTTTTATCAAATAATTAAGTTTAAATAGATAAAAAAATGTTCGAATATTTAAAAATCCGAGTTATCGGTATAAAATATTAAAATCTAAATGCAACCTTTTTAAAAAAAAGAAAATTATGGTAAGTATTGGTTATCGTTTAAAAATATTTTTCTGTATTCTCTTCATGTATTATCAAAATTTTTTATGAATTTTAATTTTTATTTTCATTCTACAAAATTTATTAAATCTAAATACAACCTTTTAAAGAAAGGAATATTATGGCAAATTTTATTTGTAGTTTAAAAAAAAGTTACTTTTCATTCAACTCTTCACGTACATCCAAAATACTAAAAATTATAATTAATATACTTACTTTGAATGGCAAAGCCCTTTCAATCAAAATTTCTTTACATTAATATGTGCAAGAAATATTTTCACTATATTTGTTTATCGAATATTAGTACGGCACCTGTGAGTAACTTATCAAGAAGAATATTTAAAATCAGCATTTTTGACTCTCGAAAGTTGTGAAATCAAATAATATTGCTAAGTATTTTCTTTTTTATCAACACATTTTCTTTTAACGACAGCCGATCATCAATGTTGTTATATATAATATGATAATGAATATCTACATGTGAATACAACAATCTTTTAAATACAAAAAAATTATCGTTTTCGTTGTTATTAAAAAATATGAAAAAATATAATTAATAATTAATTTTCATAAACACACTTTCAAATTTTCTTTAATTTTAAAATATTTTTAGACTAATGAAAGTAATGAAATATAATAATATTGCTAAATATCATCTTTTTATTAATGTTTTTTTTTTACTGCTACCCAGCTGGTCATCATTTACTTATCGGATTAATAAAAAGTCATTACACAAATTTCTACGCACGAAAGTTGTGAAATCTAATTAATGTTGTTAAGTATTTCAATATTTATGTCGAACACATTTATTTTATAATTTTAGTTAATACTAAAAAATATTATTTTATATTTTTTACAATTTTCTTTTGAGAAATGTTACTTTGAATTTAAATATCAAAGTATACAAAATATCAATGATGTGAAATGATTCTTTTTACTCTTACATGTTAATGGTTTTTTTTTTTTTTTTGTTCAAAAGAACGTAAAAAAAAAGTTTATGTGATATTTTTTATTTTTTAAATATTAAAAATATATTAAAAAAAAATTGTTTTAATTTTTTATTCGTCCAATTTAATGTATAAATGGGTGCGCCAGCGCCCATTATTACTATCAAAATCTACATTATTAGCATCAAAATCAAAAGTTATCAATTAAAATTAAATTTTTAATAATTCATCATTATTTTTAAAAAATAACTCAAATTATATAATAACTTCAACTGTAGATACTTACTAGTATAACTCGTCAAACTCGAAATTGACAGCAAGTCGTCGACTTATAATTAAATAGTAAATAATGAATTCGCCAGTCGGCAAAAGTAACGTACATATTCAATAAAAAGAAGAAAGCCTTCGTGCGTATATATAAGCTCAATATAGAGGTAAAGATAGAGAGAGAGAGAGAGAGAGAGAGAGAGAGAGAGAGAAGGCAGACGGTGCCTTGATCAACCATTTGTCACGGAGTTGTCGCACGCGTTTTCACGCTCTCTCTCTCTCTCTTTCTCTCACGCTCATACTTACACGCATACACATGAACGGGGAAAGAGAGAGAGAGAGAGAGAGAGAGAGGCTTAGGTACCGAGAAAACTACTACGCATTCGCGCAATAACTCCATCTCCGCGGTAAATTGATCGATCAGCCGATCTATCCGTCCATCCATCCATCCATCCATCAATCTTGGAGAGTTTCCCCGCGGTCAATGTCCCCCGTATCGTCCGTGCGCTTTCTTTTTTCCCTCATTCTCGAGTTGCGCGCAGAGTGCAACATCCCTTATCCGTCCTCCTCCCTGCATATTTATCTTAACTCGCTCGCTTTTTTCCCACCTTATTATTCCCTCTCACTCTCTCTTTCCCTTTGAATTCTTGTTTGCTCGTCTCGTCTCCGTGTGCTCTTAACTCGGGCGCGCGATAAGTGTAATGACGAGAAGAGCAAAAGAGAGAAAGAGAGATAGAGAGCCGCAACGCTGGCCTCTCGGACTGTAGCGTTGGATATCTGTGTGAGCGTCGTATCACAAGGCTTTTGACCTATCCCTCCCTTTTTCCCTATGTTTTTTTACCTCTATCGTGTGGCACGCGCGCGCGCTCTCACCTTCTCCTTTACGACGGCTTATTCCGAGTTACCCTCTTTTTTACCTCTCTATTTCTCTCTCTCTTTCTCTCTCTCTCTCTCTCTCTCTCTGTGACGCGAGCTCTTGCGCTTTAATTATCAAGGTGGGACTTGCCCGCACACCCAATGCTTTCTTCACGTCTCTCTCTCTCTCTTCCATTTCCCTTATTTTTTTATTTGGCTTTTCTTTTTTTTCGACTATCTTTTTATTTCTTTGTATTACGCACTTTTTCTTTATTTATTTTTCTAAATTAAGTTAGCATAAATTTGCGCGAAATTGCAGCGTCTGAATGGATAAATTTTTGTTTTTAAGAAATTCTTTTTTTCTTTTTTTTTTTTTTTAAATCATAATATAACAAAGTTTAATCGTAATATTTAAATTTCGAATGCACCGTGTATTTCATTTAACTTATTTTTTATTTGTGCAATTTTCCGTAATAACATTACTAATTAAAAGTCAATACTTTTAACGAAATATTTTTTTTTCATTCGTTTAAATACTGTAATAAAATTATATTTACATTATAGTATGTTTCTTTTGCATGTAAGGATTTAATTAATATTTTTAAAAGGAATGCATTATTAAAATGTAAACTTTATAATTTTTAATTTTAATTTCAATTTTTAATATTTACCTTAAATAAACATAAGAATATAATTTCCAACTTTTCCAAATACTTTCAGAGATTTATTCTTTTTTTAAAAAACCATTAAAAAAATACAAATGTAAAAAAATTTTCTTTAATTAAATTTTCGCTGTGACGTTAATAATAATATTTCAGAATAAAAATTATATAAACGCTCGAACATATAGTATTAAAAGAATATTGAAATTATCCATGCGATTTATCTCGTACTTTATCATTGTTTCGTAAAATGTTAATTATATATAAATTCGCGATACTTCAATTAAAGCGTTGAACCGAGCAAAATTTTAATAATGAAACAGTATTATAATATGGATAATTAAAAGATATCTTTCAAAAATTTATTAAATGATATTTAATCGGCGCAAATTTGTAAATTTTTATCAACTTTAAATAAAAATAGTTCTTAAGAATAAAATAAAAAAATTAAAATTTTATACATAAAAATAAAAATATTAACAATGTAATTGTTTAATTATTAATTCGATAACTGTTGAACCTCTATACGATATTAAAATTTTTGATAACTGCAATTCATTCAATTATTATTCGTCGCCATTCTTTAAATATTAGGATAACCGGTAAGTTATGTCGTATTTATCTATTTAAATTTAATGTAGAAAAACGACATTACTTTCCGATCCCTAATAAATAATTAAAATTTAGCGCCCTTTTTATTAAAGCAACATTTTCAATTTCAACATAACAATTGAATACATCACAATAATAAAAACTCGTTCTTTTCGACAATTAAACCACGCGCCGATGCGATTTTCAGCTTTAGCAGCAAATTTCCTTTCCATATCTATATACTTTTCAATTTTCTTTTTTTTTTCTTTTTTCTCATCCACGAAGTTGAAATTGCGCTCATTTTTTTTAAGTCCTTTTTCTTTTTTTTAATTAAAGATCTCTTTTTGACTAAAGTGTATGATGGTGTAATATATACATATATGTAGATATAGAATTTTATACGTAGCTTGCTATGTTTTCAGGCTAAAATTCACCTACACCCGTGGGCATTCCCTTTTTTTCTAGGAAATAAAAAAAAAAAAAAAAAAAAAAAAAAAAAACTGGAACAGAACTCTTCGCGATAGTATTAATAAGCAAACTCTTTTTTTTTTATATATAGGTATAAAAAGAAAAAGGAAAAAAATTTTTTTTTTTTTTTTTTTTGCATTCAAAAGTGAATAGCGGTTTTAATTATTCCCTTTGCTTGAATGCATATAGCTCTCGAAGTCACTAAAAGCTACAATTGATTAAATCCTTTTTCTTTTTGTGCTTTCTATATATTTTTTTTACCTTTTTATTTTATGTATCCAGGTTTGCGTCGTTATAAAAGTCAAAATGTAAAAAAAGTGTGTCAACTTCTGTTCCACTTATTTTTCCACACACTACCAAACGTAAGATTTTTTTTGCCGCTTTTGCACTTTTGTCCTTATCATTTTTCTTTATTTTTTTTATTTTTTTTTTTTTTATTTATTTATTTATTTATTTTTTGAATACTCAAAATCCTACTTTCTTATTATCTAGGTCATATACAATGGACTTTGCACCGGACAAAATGTTCATAAGCAAAATGGTCAAAACTAAGAGAGACAAAAAAAAAAAGATAAAGAAGAAGAAAGAGAGAATCAAAAAAAAGCAAAAAACGACCCACATACATGTGTCACCTCGTCACTCAAATGCACAGATGCAACTTGTTTCTCTATGTTTATTCTTCTTCCAGCCGCAAGCGTCTCGAAAATGTTTTAATTTTCAACGTTGCACGAATATATATGTAAAATAGTCGTAAAAGTGCGTCGTTTTCCTTTCGGTTAAATACATGAAACAAATTGACAAACGAAAAAAAAGGCAACGCGTGTACTTTCCTTCCTCGACATCTGTTCTACGTCTAACGCTTACAAATACGCGCGTACGCGGATTGAACACGAATAAAAATTTTGTAGGCGTATTCGTTAAAACAATGCCGCGTTTTCTTCACAAAGTTCCCTCCATCCAGCCGTTCACACGTTTTGAGATAGGTTAACGCGTCCAGTCATGTCTCTCTTCCTTCTTCGGTACACTTCTTTTTTCCATACGCCTCTTGACTCTTTCTCCCTCCTCGTCTTCTTTTATCTTCGCTTTTTTTTCTTTTTCATTTAATTTTTTTTTTTTTTTTTTTTTTCGTCGTCAACGTCGTCGACTAGGTTCGTAATCTCGTCGTCTCTCACGGTTTTATTCCCTTTTCGGTTATGGCCGCAGCGCGTCTCTTTCTGTTTTGCATGTCTGGTCTACTTTTCCAACGTCTCGGTATTTTTCATTCGCCACAAGAGCTGCTTCTTCTCTCACTGTTTCTTCCACTTCTACCTTTTCTTATGTTTTTTTTTTTTTTTTTTTTTTTTTTTCTTTTCCAAGAGAGAAAGAGGGATAAAAAAGGAGAGTGAGAAATAAAGAGAGAAAGTGTAGGCGCGCGCGTATGCATGCAAAAGTGTACACATTTTCTTTTCAAAAATGTAACGCGACGGAGAGACTTTTCTCCTCGCAAAGTTTTCTTCGTTTATTTTTTCTTTTTTTCATTTTTCTTTTTTTTTTTTTTTTTCTAATGATACATGCGCGCGATATGCGTCCAGAAGGAGAAATAGTTTCATTTTTTGGAATGATAAACTTGGGAGTATTATGTTGTACTTATCGCGCTGCTTTTTCTTCTAGCCTCTTTTTCTCTCCGTGAACGTGGCTCTCTTCTCTTCTTTCTCTTTCTTTCTCTCTCTCTCATTCTTTCTCTCTGTGGCTTTACGGTGTGCGAAGCGAGATGACTATTTTATAGAGGTTTCTGCATCTTTTATTAGCTTTTACGTGTTTGAATTTTTAGCGCTGCTCGCTTGAACATACGTACATTACATTTGCGTTGCGCGCACGGCTTTCAAATAAACATTAAATTCTAATACTTCAGCATTTATTCGCTAAAACTACTTCCGAAATACTACTCGAAAGAGGATTGCGATGTATACCTTTCTTTTTTTCATCTTCGTCTTAGCTTTCTCCATTTCTTACCCTTGAATGTATGACATTCTCATATTTTAAAATTTATTTTCCGTTCACACATTTGAATAAATTTGTTTATGTTCACCTCGTGTAAACACGTAAACTTTTCAAAAATTAATGAAAACTACTCGGCATCCTATTTAACAGTTAAAAAAATAAGATATTAGTTTAATATATTATAAATTGATAAAAACATTAAAGCCTTTAATGCAACAAACGTTTTTACTAGATCTATTTAAATGTGTGATCGGTTAATATTTCATACGCTTAATTTAATAATCAATTGAAAAATACTAATACGAAACATCGGCTTTTCTATGCGGCAAAGAAATTGCTTTCGAATAAGTCGATGAAAAATGACGGGTCGGGGAGTCGGATAACGTCGTTCTTCATACACATTGAATACACACAAGATGCAAACATTTTCTATTATGTAAATTTTTCTTATCAATCTATACAGGAAGGAAAAAACTAATATATTTCACTCTCCCTTCAAGTTATAGTTGCTTGTTGTCCCAACTTTTAACATGGTGCGTTATATCTCGTCTGATCTCCATTCATCTTCTCCTAATCTTATCGTATCGTCCACTATTTTCCAGCGACCCACCCGTTTTTATTTTCACCCGTCATATAGATGGATATTAAAATAGATATGTAAGAATAACGGTGAGAGTGACGTATTATTCATAAGCGACAATTTATTGATCATTACAATTTTTAACGTTTAATCTCGTCGATGGATAATAATTTTTGTTACCTTTTTCAAAATAATTATTAATGTTCACGACATACGCAGTAATTTTATTAACAAAATTATATATATATTTGAGAATGTGATTACAAAAAATTGTAATTAATGTTCTACCTATCTAAATTCTTTTTAAATAAAACGTATTATTCTTGGTGAATAAGTAGAATGTCATTGAATGTTAATAATAATAGTATCATTTTTTAATAAAAAGAAAAAAAGATATTCAAAAAAAAAAAATTAATAAATAAAATAATACAAATTTACTTATACGTTACTTATATTTACGCAATGTTTTCTTAAAAAAAATTTTTCTTCCATATAAATCTAGCTTACCCAAGTAAACCTCAAAAAATAAAATTATATTCGGCCATAAATGATTCAAATTACTTCCCCAAAATCAACGTCGTATAAAAAAAAAAAAAAAAAAAAAAAAAAATTACTGGAAAAACACTTTTCTCGAAATAGGGAAAGAGAAGAAAAAAAAAAAAGAGAGAACAACCTAGAAAAATAATCCCGATATCCTGACCATTTTCGTCAGCCTCAGTCATTACCATGGCTATTTAGATAATCCAGCAAATGCGCTTTCGTAAACCTTTCCCCCCCCCCTCTCCTCAACTCCCCCAAACTCAAACACACGATCCCCTCGACATATCCCCGACTTTGCACTCCGTCACAACGTCCGGCCTCGACGTCGACGACGACAACGACTCTCATTCATAACGCCGGGTAGAGAGAGAAAGAAAGAGGGAGAGTATGTTTTTCCAACGTATAGCGTCATCGCGGCGACCCCGGGAAATCCATTTCTCCCCGTTGAGAATACATTCCCACCCTCTCTCTCTCTCTTTCTCTCTCGTTCTCTACCCTCCTCCCTCCCCCCATCCTCTAGATCTTTCAACACGGAGCAATTTTTCTCTAGCGCGCGCCCGCGCAACTATCGAATGTATGTATGTATTCCGTGCTGTAGCTCGAGGGTTGAACGGAAAAGTAACCCCGGCGAATAAAAATAGAGAAATGAAAGAGAAAAAACAAGAAAAAAAAAAAAGAAAAGAAAAACACAGAAAGTAAGAAAGAAAAATCGTTGAAAATCGTTGGGAGTTTTCGGTAAATAGGAAATGTTTCAAAAGAGGCGCTTTTGTCACGATAAAGTGTTCACCGGTGTTGTTACGAAAAAAGTTACGATATACATATAATCGGTATATACATATAATCGAGGCTCATTTATTTTTGATGAACAAAAGTACAAATGATGGGCGCTCGCGATCGTGTGCTATCGAAAATGAGCGAAGGACATGGACGAAATTGATAAATAAAGGCTGATGGAATTATTATCAATACGTGCTTTAATTTTAGTATTATTATTCTTTTTTTTTTTTTCATTTATCTCTACAGCGTTGCAAAATGTATTGTTATTAATTTTTTATTACTAGTAAAAAATAATCAATTCATAATTCAATTTTTCTTCGTTATCTCAAATTATAAAATGTATTTATGAAAAATTTTTTAAATTATATTTATGAAAAATTTCAGATTTTTTTTAGAAAATAATAAAGTAAATAATCTTGATAAATATTAATGATTAACTTAAAATTTTTATCAATCTTGTAAATTCCGTAATTAATTATATTCGGTTACCTAAATAAAGATTTAAAAAAAATCAAATTTAATATTTTTACGTGACTAAAATTAAAAGAGTTTTAAGTAAAGCTACAATTTTAAGAAAATCAATTTCATTTTTCGATGAAGCATTTGCTTTGCAATATTAATTCTTTATACATTAATAAATTTTCTTATAGCACTTTTAATAATAAAAATTATCAGAAATATTCATGATATCAAAGTCATAAGTAAAAAGTAGAATATTGGAGAAAAGTAAGATTAATAAAAATATTAAGAGTATAATACTAACAAAATCTAAAATTATGAACCAATGACTTACAGTTTTCTGGTGATTTTCTAGGAAATAATCAATAATGAAAGCAATAGACATTCACTTACCTAAAACAGAAAAAAATGATATGTTAGTCTTTTAATTTATTAGTTATTTTAATAACTATTTTTTTTTTTTTTTTTTGTAATACTATTTTAAGATTGATTTTAAAAATAATTTATTAGCTTGATTTTTAATAAGGCGCACACTCATAAATATCAAAATAAATCATTCACGTCAGAATGTAACTAATGTTACGACAGTATCGTCGTATATAGAAATATCGATTTATCATACGTCAATATTTTAAAAGCAAGCTAGTTTTTTCGGATTTTCAATTTTTACATATCATAGAAAAGAAAAAGTATATTTATAAAAAAATAAATTAAAATTCGATATCATACAAATATTTATAGATATCTGTCGAATATCGTGAAATTCTTGGGAAAGAAATACACAAATCAAACCGATTTTTATTCCAATTTCGATTAGATATAAATTACATTGAACGATTAATCGATGAACCTAAAACTGGAAAAATTTGATTTCTAAAAAGGATTAAAAAAAATGTTGCAAAATGCACTCAACTCGGTGCTTGTGTTTACTCAACCATAAAAGGTAGAAAAAAAATAAAAAAAAAAAAAAAAACATGCCATAGGGAAGCAATTAGAAAGACGAGCAACGCGCAACTTTCGTTTCGCTTCCGAGCATTAAAAATGAAAATTGACCGAAGAAAGAAAGAGGCAAAGGGAGGAGGAGAAAGGACGGCCGATTCAACGCCGCGAGGAAATTGTTCAACTCGGTCAATTTTTCCATTTCACCGAGCGCGTTAGAGAATAAACCCATCAACTGGGATATAGAGAGAGAGAGAGAGAGAGAGAGAGAGAGAGAGAGAGAGAGAGAGAACGAAAGAGGTGAATGTAAGAAGAAGCGTCGCTGCAGATGGTATTCCATCATTGTCCGCTCGAGCACTTCCGAACGAGTCTGGGTAATGACGCGTTCCCTCGCGTTTTTTTTCCGCACTTACGTACTCTTCCTTACATTACGATGGTTCAGCTAAGATACTTTTTTTTATCAAAAGCAACGTTAACGTTTTTCCACTTATTCGTCGGTTGAAGATTTTCAAATTGAACGCTTGGCTTTGATTATACGACGCGACATTTTTTTTTTTTTTTTTCTTAAACATTTATAGTAAACAAAAAAATTATTTAATGCGTAACAAATACCCTTGTAAAAGTCGAAGAGCCTTAAATATTTCAAAATCAGTTTCGTTTTAGTTGACAATACGTTATACGAATACATGTATATTCAAATGGGACAAGGTGAAAAAAAAATTAAATAAGCCACAAAATAAGCAGGTTTTAAATAATATATTATTAATTAAGGGTATTTAAATAATTCTTCATTGTTTCAGTAAAGCTGACAAGAATTATTATTATTATTATTATTATTATTAGTACAGAAATTGCTTTTTATACGGATCGAATATGTTTAACCAACGTAAATCCTTGAATATTTTATTATCCAATGAATAAATCTATTAAATTTTAACTCGCCATTTAATCTATAGATTGCATTAATTTAGTTAAAATAACCTTATGTTAAAGCAACATTCGTTTTCCAATGATTTTAATCTCAATTCGGCATTCATTTTATTTAATGCAGCATACTAATTTATCGCTATTCAAGCTTAATCGACATGTACAATTTTAACAAAATATAATCATTAGGTGACACATTGTTAAAAACTATCCATTCTACGTATTTCTTGTACTTATTGAAATAACTGAAAATAAAAATTTTTAAAAACGATGTTAAATGTAAAAAATTGGGTTTACTAAATCCAATATATCCTTTGCATCTTTCAGGTGTTCTTTCAGCCGAGCAAACGGCGCAATCTACTTGTTATAAATTCGCGCTAACCGAAAAAAAGAAATTTCACGACAATGCGAAACTCCCTCCTACGCTTTTAAAAAGTATCGCCGCAGCGACTACTTCGAAATGGACGTACATACATACTCGTATACACAAACATACATACATGTTAGAGACAACGTCGTGCGTACCTCGAGCGTGGACAAGCTTTGGACTTTACGAGGCGTACACACCTCTCCGCGGGAGGTAGTGGAAGACACAGAGGAGAGCAAGATAGAGGGAGTGAGAGAAAGAGAGGATGAGAGTATAGGAGTTCACACTGATTTACGTTCGTTTACAGCGGCGTGACAGAACGCGATTTAACGCTCGGTGCTTGCAGTCGCGACGACTTACCGCTTTAAGGTTATGTCGTACACTCTATCTCTCTATCTCTATTTCTCTCAGTCTTGATGAGAGAGAGAGAGAGAGAGAGGGAGAGAGAGAAAGAGAGAGAGAAATCGTGTACCGGCTGGTAATGCGGATTTACGCGCGCGGCTGCGCGTACGGACATTTCTCTTTGTCTCTCTCTCTCTCTCTCTCTCTCTTGAGTCTTTGAGAGGCTCCAAGGTAGGTGAGGAGCTCCGGCTTTATTGCCGTTCTACCGATTGTTCGGATGCGTGTGTGTTTGCGTCCGTGCTGCTGATTCGTTGTATATGTGAATGGGTTATTAGCGGGTTATTGAGGTGAGGCGAGGCTTGTTGATGTTGCATGCGAGTCTCGTCGTCTGGAAATGCCTACGGGATAAACCGGACACATTGTGTACATGTGGTGAAGTTTGCGCTTTACGAAGATTAATCGATGTTTATGGCGACTTAAGAATATATACCGCGTTTATACAGTACGTACTTGAACGAGCTTCTAAATCTAATTTCTAATTTCGTAGTTCTTTATTTAAAAAAAAATAAAAGAATTATCAATGGCTTTTAATTTATTTAAATACTATATTTAAAAAGCCCAAATTTTATTTATACGCCTAACGAGAACATCATTTTTTACATAAGTAAAACTTGTTTAAAATGCGGTAATTATTTTAAAATAAAGTTATAAAGTCAGTTAAACTATCATAATAACTCTACAGCTGCAGTTAAATACTCACTGCACTTAGTAACTTATAAGATTGCGATTGGCTTGTTGTAGTTACATGTGCCAACGTTATAATTCCAATTGAACTTCTGGCTATAGCAAGTATCGATTTTCAATCTCAGAATTCCTAGAGCTATATAATATTACTTTCCATGAAGAAACCGTTGTAAAATAAAAGTACAATCTGAGTTATTTTGAGTTAATGGATTTATAAGTTCGAAACTGTAGTATTTTATTTTTAATATTTACGGTTATTGTCTTATATTAGATATAATAAAGTTAAAGCTTACAGTTCTAATTTAAAATGCTTATTCTAATTTATGTATTCTTAAATAAGTTATAAATTTATGTAAGATTTCTAAACCTGATTGTTTATTAATTAATAAGTTATTCGATGTACAATGATACAATAGTACAATGATTCAAAGTAAACGTCAAATTAACATTCTTTTTCTTAAGATAAAGTTTCAAATAACAATAGAAATAAATTTCAATTGTATAAAAAATAAATGAAAAGTAGAAGTAGCATACGAAAAAAAAGTAATTGTTTAGTAACGAAAACAGGGAATTTTCGCACCGATAATCCTTTTGCTCGGCTATTCTTAAATACTCGCTCATAAAATGTAATAGCAATCTCTTGTCTGTCTCTGAAATCAGAATCGGCTCCGCTGTCGCAACAAATAAACTTGCGCATTCAATTACCCCCCCCCCCCCTACTTTGAATCAATCCAACACGCCGACACAGAGAGAAAGGGAGAAGCAAATCTTTCCAGCCGTGAAGTTTGTCAGATGCTGGACATTCTCTTCACCTTCGTCCCTCTTTTTCCATCCTTATATTGCACTTTCAATCTGCTTAAGCTGACTTTCCCTCTTTTTTTCTGGAACAGGAGCTTCAATTTGCCTCAGTCAGGGATAAAGGAGTGCCGCCCAAGCTTCGCTTTAAATCTCTTCTCTGTTTTCTATCTTCTTCTATTTCTCCTTATCACCCTCTCTCTCTCTTTCTCTTACTCTTTTTGCTCAGACTCTCTCCATTTCCTCCCACTCGTCTTCTCCTTCTTCTCTTTAGATCTGAGTACACTTTAGAGCGCACGGATCCATCGCATGACGCATTGTGTTACCTATCCCCTCTCTTGTTTCCATTGATGTTGCCAAGGGCTGTGCTGCATAATTAACTTTACTTTGGTAGAGAGAGAGAGAGAGAAAATCACTGTTTCCGTTGCTTCTCTTTACTCTCTTTCTCTTTATCTAAAACTCAAGAAGTCTTTTCAGTTCCCATCTCTCTTTCTATCTTTCTCTTGTGACATTTTTCGTCGTCTTAGGTAAAGATTGTTTACATCCCTTGTCGCAAGTTTAGCTGCTTACGAGTCGAAAAAGCTTCGCGCGGAGTAGACGCAACTGCCGCTACAGTCTTTATGCGTCAACGGACCCTTTTACAGTCGGTCATCAAATATTTCGCAGATCCTGCTGCTACCTCCTACTTTGCGAATTCATACGCGTATGCGTAAGGAGAGAAGCAATCCCTTTGTTTCCCTTGAATTTATACCTATATATATAATTTTATACATGTATATACCTATACATATGGGCGTGTACACACGCAGAAGAGAGTCGGTTTCAAGCGTTCGAATTCCCAACGGATGAAGCAAGATCTCAGCGGCAGCGGCAACGACGACGACTACGACGACGACGGTGAGCGCGAGATCGCCTTGAAAATTTTCCATCAGTGCGCCTTGGCGTTGCGTTTTATTGAACCATGACGGAGGGTAGCTCTTGAGTTTCCGCGTCTTGAGGGAACAAGAAAGAGAAAAAGATCTCGGGATTTGCATTTCCGAGGCGTGTACGTGCGAACTGAAAAATTCGAGGCTCCATGCGTTTCGGATTCTTTCTTGGTTCTACTTCGAAAAAGAATCGTTCTTTCGTTTCTTCTTCGTTTTCTTTTTATTTTCGAGCTTTTTTGAGTTTTAAGGGAAAATGAAAAAGCTATAACTGATAAGATCTTTCTTTATATTAGTGAATCTGACGATTCGCTTCATATTGAAATGGAATTGTTTTGTTTGTACAAACAAATTGACTTGTAATATTTCAATCGATTCTTAATTCATCGAGTGAAAGAATTACTTTGCATAGAAATGTTCAAGAATTTTTATTTCATAACATCTAGTTTTCGTCCCCGCCCCCCCCCCCCTTTTTTATTATAAAATTAATTTATTTTAATGGAGAAAAATAAAAAAGAAAACTGACTTTTCACATTTTATTACTTTTTATCGATATGGAATCATTCAATCTTTTTAATCATATTGAAATGCTGCACTAACATTTACATTCTTTACGGCAATAACTTTCACATAAAACTTCAATTTGATATCATAAACGAGCCCGGGAATGGGAAAAATCTTTCGACTTCTTTATTTTAAAAAGTAAGTTGTTCACAAACGAGCAAAAATTTTGAAGCGCTCGTACTGTATGAGAAGTCACAAGAACCCACTAGAAACTTTGAATCCTTTTCCCGTAGTCTTTTCCTTTCTTGGTCATGAAGATTACGAAAAATAGTTTCCACCTCACGAAGTACAAAATTAGTAGACTTCCTCGTACAAATCCATTCGAAGTCTCAAGAGGCCCCCAGAAATTTGATTTTGATTTCATTTTGATTAATGTTTGTAAAAAACGAGGAGTAAGAAAGAGGGAGAGAAAGAAAAATTTGTCTAGAATTTCAATTTCAACGAGGATTTATATGTTAGTTGAATTTTCTCCTCACCTTACGAGTGATAAAAAGAGCGGAAAAGGCATTTTTGAAATCATTGTAAACGGAGAAAAGAAATTGCTAAGAGCATTTCATTACGCGATAGAGATAAAAAAAAAGTAGTATTCTTTGTCTAGCCAAGTATGGAATGCTCCAATTGTAATAATAAAATCCATTAAAACTTTTTACATAATCTAAAGATGCATTAAGATTTGCATTATCGCCTGAAAAATAACCTAAATTAATTTAAAATATCTATTATAGTTGAAAGTAATTTCAAATTAAATTGAAATTAAATTTAATTGAACTTTTTTTTCAGAAACTTTAACAATTACTTTAATCGTCGATGTTTTATTGAAAGATAAAGTACATATTATCGGAAAATTTAACACATATTTTTTTTTATAAACCAAACAAATACGCATAGATAATCAACTATATATAATACTTATAACCTTAAACGCCAATTCTTCAACGAGATAAATTTTACTGACAGGAGAAAAACGAGCGAAAATAAAACTATCGATTGTTGAAGTAATCTAAACGTTCCGGGTGCGCAGCCGAACGTAAACACTTCAAGCTCCATCTACACGAAAATCAACGTGAAGCAAAGCGGTAAAAAAGGGAAAAAGATAAAGAGAGAAAAAGAAAAAGAATAAAAAAAAATAATAAAAGACAAAAAAAAAAAGCTATTCGCATCCATTGTTCGAGCCATGTCGTGCGGTAGGAGATTGGGTGAAAGTACTCTTTTACAATAAAGCGAATTAAAATTTAAAAATTTAAGCGTACGCACATACACACACACGCATATCCACGCGTGTACATATATCCGGAGAAGCGTAAATTCAGTTAACTTTCATGTAGCGACGGAAGAATTTCCTTCGGCGATGTGCGTGTTGGGTTCGTTCGTTTGTTTGCGTTGAATACACACACGTACATACACTAGATGCTCGACGCGCACGCGCACCATCTAACCCCATACACCAGCTGCTATTATCCGAGTACAAATGCACGACATAGTACGTACGTCATATCTCTCTCTCTCTCTCTTTGGTAATTATGCAGAAGGGCGCGTACGAGAACAGTGCAAACTTTCGACGGCGCTGCAGGTTGTGCCGATAATTTGACGATCTCTTAAATAAAGCACGGAACATCATGTCGACCGGTCGAGTCAAGCATCCTATTGTGTGTGTGTACGTGTGCGCGCGCGTCTAGATGTATTTCGAATACGGGAAAAAATTCTCCGCGCGTATAAAACAAGGGAGCAAGAGGATAAGGCAAAAATATGCGCGAGTAAGTGTGTAGAGGAGAATCTGGCTTATATCGAAGGGCAAACAAATGTGTATCCATGTCGTTTACACGGCGCACGAGAGGGGAAATATATAGTGGATGCATCTGTACACACACACACACACACGTGTATATATATGTACTATATGTGCATGTACATATTTGAAGATACGCGCCAGTATTATTTTGTAGATTTGTGGTACGAGTACAAAAACGTACGAGTGGAATAGAAGCAAAATGCAACGTCGCGATCTGCTTCTCTACACAGGACGGATAATTTTCGCCGTAGCTCGAAAGTTAAGAGAAAAGGACAGAGAGAACGAGAGAGGTAGAGAGAAAGAGAGACAAACGATGGGTTAAGGCCGATGTGGTACTACAAATTTCGAAAATTACTTCGGAAGTATGATACCCTCCTGGCGTAGTCGTTCTACTCGAGCGAGATCGCATTACCGGCGCGTGTAAGCCTTTGTTACATCTGGTTAAATTAAGTTGGGACGGAAGTGAATTAGGTTAAAGCGAAAGTTAAACTATCTTTTTAAGGCTATTTAAGAAATTGTACTTGATGAAAGCGCCGTTACACTTTACGTTTAATTAAACAAATTGCTCGCCAGAATTCTCGAAATAATACCAAATGAACATTGTTAGGGATTAGATAGACAATTGTGAGGGATCGTTTGGATATATTAATCTTATGATATACTAAGAAATAGAAGATTGAAAGTATTTTAAATACTTCAAAGCAGCGTTTGAACGTAGAAAATTTTGGAAAATGATTTGTACTTTATTAAAAAAAAAAAAAAAAAAAAAAAAAAAAAAAAAAAAGAGGGAGAGTAAGAATGTTGCACATCTGCTGCAGCCTATCTCGAGAATGTCACTAAAATTAATGAGTCGTAAATTAAATTTTTAAACGAAGATTTAGGAGCGACATAAAATTTGTACGACGACAACGAAAAGTATGACCGACTTTTACAACCGATAATGATTCAAAGTTCTTTAGAAACTATTACGAGTGATGGAACATTTTTTTTTTTTTTTTTTTTTAATGATCGAATGTTTACGCGGATAAATTTAGGATAAATTAATTCTTTTCATCTTTTACAAGTTAAAATAATTGATCGATAAAAAATTTATATAGAAATTTCTAAACATAATCACTTCAAGTTTCAAAGCGTAGAAAAAGTTTTAATAAGCTAATGATAAGCGGTGAATAATTAATAAATCTTTCGTATAAGTAAAATTACCACATAATAAACTACTTTTAAAAGCATTCAAATTTCAATATTTTGTTCAATCGACTAGATTATTTTACGATAATCAATATTCTATTTTATTCTCATTTCTTTTATTGACATGAAATGAATGATTTTTACAAAAACTAACGAGTTTTTTTCACTTTTCAAAAAAAATTTTATCGTTAACTTAAGTCAATTGAAAATTATTTTTTTATTAAAAGTAACTGCGTTACAATTTTTAAAATATTTGAAATTTTGCGAAAACTTTCTTGCTTTTAACTCTGACATTTTTACGTTTTCTCTACGCAGTTGTAATTAGATACAACGAATTCAACAAAAAATATTCAAATAAATTCAAGGAATTTATATCAAATAAATCGAATTTTTTCACATTGTTCTACGTAGTTAAGGCTTCTTAAAAACTATTGTGCGTGAAACAATAAACATGCAATATTTTTCTTTTCATTTTTTGTTTGAAAAACATTTTATGAACAATATGTTTTCATAACGAGAAGTACGCGCGTTTAAAATTTTATTAAATCTATCAAAACAAACTTCATGTATTTGTTACGAGCATAAAATTTACCTTTACAAATGGAATTACCTTTTATACCGAAAAAAAGGAACGTTTCAGGTGACTCCTTCATTCTGAAATATTAAAAAGCCGAGCAAAGAACGAACAAAAGAAGGAAAGAGGCATAAAATAAAAATTTCAATCACTAACTTATTAACGCGAGCTCTGTACATTATATCCATAAAAATTACAAGTAAAACAAGCAGACAAGGATATGCGCTAAAAAAGATGACAAAAACTAAAAGCAGAATAAAGCAAAGAATAAAAAAAAAAAAAAAAATTACCTTCAATGACATCTACTTATAAACGGCTTTACTCATTAAACCCGGTGGAACATTAAAATGCGATTATTTATGCGAAAGTATTCTTTCGCGTGCGCTTATACACATATGTATACACACGCACACGCACACACACACACACACACACACACACACACACGTACATATAAATATTCATTCACTTTTAAGGGAGAAAAATGTATATAGGTAAGCATCGCGTGACGCTAAGAAATGATCGTTATCTCTCGATTTGTAAATTAAGCCACGAATATATATGCTGGCACGAGAGAGTCGCGAATCGGAATATGGAAAAAGACAGTGAGCAAGAGACAGATATAGATAGACAGAGAAAGAGAGAGAGAGAGAGACGTAATAGGAAAATTCGCATTTAGAAATCCTCGAGCTCGAACGCATTTAATTTTCTGACATACGACGAGCCTCGATACGATACTATTCGCGTTTCGATGGATTCGCGTTTCGAAGACGCATATACTCGTATATCGAACTCGAATATTCGTTACGAATCTATGTATAGATTATAACCGAAATTTATTTATCCGTGAATTTTTAGTTCAAAAATCAAGCAGGTGATCATTATAAAATTTAAAATAAGTTTTTCCATTTTTTCTTTTACTTGAGATATAAGATAACATTATAATTTAAAATGTTAACGTAAACTTTAGATATAAACCGATTACCTTAAATCCACTGTACACAAATGTGTCATAATCTAATATTTGTTTAATTTACGACGTATACGTGGCTGCGCCACAAATGCCACCGCAATTTAAACACGCATTAAATATAGGCGTTGTGTATAAACAACTTTATAATTACCATTTTATTATGAATTATTCGGCCGAGTCACGAAGCACGCTTATTTTAATATGAATTTTATTATTTTGCATTATGTTTAACTGTACGTTATTTATTAAATTTTTATGCTAAATTACAAAAAGATTGACGAAAAGTTTATTTTTTCTCGCGTGTATGCATTTTTGTTTGAAAATCTTTCGAAAAAGCAGGAAAAAATATATACCCTTAAATATTTTATTTATTTAATTATGCCGTACGCAAATTGTTACAATTTGAGTTATGAATAAAAAAAGGAAAATATGCTGCAAACAAAATACTAGTATACCTTTCGTTTCGATATTTTAAAATAATACTATTTTTATGATTTTTTTTATTAAATCTCCAAAGAATTTCATGGTTATACTTAAGTACTTATTTACTTTAATTACGATGTTTATAAAAAAATAATGACCACACAAATAAGGATAAAAATAAGAAAATAATGTTTACGTGAATGCGTTTTCTTCCACAAAAGTACCAAAGCTAAACGTAAATAAAAGAAAAAGAAAATTCACGAACGTTAATGTTTTTAAATAATTAAAAACAAAAAAAAGGCTAAAAACCTTGATTTAATAATGCAATTTTCAAATTATAAAGACAGAGAGAGAGAGAGAGAGATATACGCTATACGCCGAGGCGAGCCAAAGCGACGTACAAAGCGAAATTGGTTTTACTTTCGGCGAAAACAGAAGAGCTAAACTAAACGTAAATTTACCAGCGCCGTGTGCGCTTTTTCCCCGTATGTGCACCGCGAACCAAATTCCAACGCTCCTTCTCTCTCTCTCTCACTCTCTCTCTCACTCTCTCTCTTTAATTCCTCTATTAGAGGGAATTTCGATTCGACGTCGTACGCCCTAAGGGTTATGTTATCCTCGAGTGGCAGTGGCAGCAGCAGCAGCAGGAGCACGCGACCGCATCGCCACCGCCGCACTCAAGGTCGGCGGCAACTGGCTCTCCGCTTTTACCTTTACAATACAGACGAGTGAACGAGAGAAAGTGCGAGCGAGAGAGAGCAAGTGCGAGAGAGAGAGAGAGAGAGAAGCGCAGCAATGGATTTGAAACTCGAAATCACAGAGAGATATTCTCTCTTGCTCTACGAGATACGAGAGAAAGAGAGAGAGAGAGAGAGAGAGAGAGAGAGAGAGAGAGAAATACGGCGAGAAAGATAGAGAGAGAGAAAGAGAGAGAACTCCTACGTTTCTCAGAATTATACCGTTTAATTTTGAGAAATCAGATGTAATTTGGGAGCTGTGCGGTTCAGCTCGTTCCTGGTTCTATGAACACAAGTATTCGCGCGCTAGCTCTTCGGTCTCTCGTGTTTCGATCGAGTTTTGGGGTAAAATACACATATAATGTTGTTAGAAGAGAGACGAGATGTAGAAATATCGCTTTTTTTTTTTTTTTTTTTTTGCTAAAAATTTTTTTAGCTCAAATACGTTTTCGTATATAATTTTTTATTTAAACCGAACTATTCAGAAATAACAGTTGACCTTTTTAATTTTAATTATTCATTTGGTCTATAAAAATTTATTAATTTGCGAATATCTATGAATTTTATTCTATTATAAAACCTTTAGTTAATACTTTCCTTTAAATTTTGTAGAAAAAAAAATTATTATATAAATTGTATCCATAATATAATTCTTAAACTTCTGAACTTCTTTTTTTCTTAATAAATTATGTGATTAATTTAATATAAAATTATTTTATCAATATAATACATAAGTGTATTAATATTGTTTCAAACTTGATATAATAATTGTAATAAAGAATATTCCTTGTCGATTTAATCATGCATCTTTTTAAGGATAAAACTTTTTGATCATCTATCTTAATATCGTTAAAATTTACATGTCACATCCTACACTAATACGTTAACTGATTGACGTCAGCTTATAAGTTATTAAAAATTTTTTTCCCAACAATATATCAATATTACAGAATGAAATTTGTTCTTTCGTTAAAAAAAAAAAACGCAAAATTCAAAAATCCTTTAACAAGCTCGAAAGCTGTACGAGTCACTGGTGGCTCGTAAATTTTGCCACTGTTATACTGCACGCGAAACTTGTGATTCATACATAGTTTATAATAAAATAAAATAAAAATCGAAGTTGATAAAGATTGAACGTCCTTTTTTATATTCTTCCAATTTTATCGTATATCGACTCAACATCAAAATCGTTTAAACCGCAACTTTTTTTTTATGAACAAAAAACGAAAAGAAAAATAATTTGGTTGATTGTAAAAAATGAAAACTAGATTGATAAAAAACTGGTAATAATGAAAACAATAAAAATTTTACGTCATCGCCATCGAAATAAATCCAAAATCCGTTAAAGCAAAAGAGAAAATATCACGCTTCAACTTGCTCGGATATACATTTGAAAAAAATGTCATATTAGCAGTGACAGACAAGGATAGAAAAGTCAAAACCAATGTGACTCAGCCAGACAATGAGAAAGCGTCGCGAGATGTAGGGAAGAGACAAAAAGAGAGAGAAGGAGAGAGAGTGAGTGAAAGAGAGAGAGAGAGAAAAAAAAAGGGAGAAGTTACAGCGAGGGCAGGCGGTATAGCGACGGCGCCGACGAGTGGTTGCAGGGCAGCAGGGGAGAGAAAGCGAACGAGAGAAAGAGAGAGAGAGAGAGAGAGAGAGAGAGAGAGAGAGAGAGAGAACCGGTGCACGGGGGAGTCGATCAATAACACGCCGCAGAGTGGCGCTACCGGCGCGTCGCCGCCGCATCTCGCGTCTCTTTTCCGCGCACGCGGAACACGTACACGGCATCCAAGTACTTCGTATTTTTTTTATTTTTTCCTCTTTTTTCTTTCTTTTTCATTTTTTTTTTTTTTTTTTTTTTTTTTTTCTAGGAATGGTAAAAAAGAACCGAACGACGAGTATAGGTGGAAAGGTGGGAAAAAGTCGAGAGAATATTTTTTCGGTAAGGTAACGGAAAAAGTCGAAATGGAAAGAGAGAGAGAGAGAGAGAGAGAGAATGAAGAAAAAGGAAAGAAAGGGTGTCGAGAGGGAAAATTTTCGTGCGAGAGATATGCGGCAGCACGTGTTCTCACAGCGAAAAGTAGTGGGGAGATGCGCTTTACGGAGAGTCGTGGTGGGAGAGAGAAAGAGAGATAGAGAGAAAGAGAGAGAGAGAGAAAAGAAGAAGAGAGGAGAAAGGGAAAACCGCGCGCGCGGAGCTTGAAAATCAATAAAACGTTCTCTCTCGTGCGCTCGGCTACGACGACGACGACGATGTCGACGACGACGGCCCTCCATTTTCATTCCGCGCTTTTTCACCGCAATTTTTCCCTCTTAGTTTCTCTTTCTTTCTCTTACTCTATTCTCCATTGTCATTATCTTCATCTTTTTGAGTAAATTTCTACTCTTTCGCTGATTTTTGGCATGAACATTGAAGTAAATTGCATTGCTGTAACCCTTTATGAACGCGAAACACATTGTACATGTATGCATATGCATATGTATACATTTTTTTTTTTTTTTTTTGGTTTCTAAATCATATTATTTATAATCATCTAATTAACATCGTGATGTAAGTCTACGATACTAAGTTTTAGAGATATACACGTACAGAAGAAACTTCTCGGGCACTAACGTTGCATAGAAGAAACGCTATTTATTCCAATACTAATTTAACGTAACGATATGCAAATATTAACGTCAGCCGTTTTGTATACACACAAATGTACACATACATTACATATTAACGCTGCAATACTGCAAACATTGAACGTATTAATTGATAAACTTTTAAAAAGAATCGCAAAGTTAAATTAATTCACCCGAGACGAAGAATAATTTTAAAGAGGATGTCTCGTTGCTAAAAAATACCTTTTTTATTCATGATCATACACACGTGCACACGATGTGTTACTGGTCAGTTGGGCTAGAAAATTCATTAAACGCACACTATGTGTAATCAGCCTTCGATGGATTATGAATACATTTGCGTCCCGTGCGGTGCTCGCGCTCATGCGCGCAGTTGAATAAATATTAAAAAGCGCTGAACGCGTATAATATTTATCTTTAAATGCTCCGTAATCTCGTGTAGTAATAATTTCCATTGTTGTTATGCAAACGAGTAATGCGGCGATTTTAATCTACGGTACGATATTCGATCGAAAGAACTTTTTTTTTGCTATTTAACTCGCAAGCGTTTACACCTATAAAACGCGTCCGAGCGATCCGTTTTTCTCTCCCTTTTATTAAGCTTCGTTTGATCTTTTTCGTCTATTGTTAGGACACATTATTCGGCGATAAATTAGTTTAGAACGAATTGTTCTTTCACTTTTTAATTACATCAGAAAAATAAACGACACAACGGAAGCTTGATAAATTGAGTTTCAAAAAGCTTAATATAAAAAAGTCATTGGCACAATTAAAACAATGCTTTGCTTTCAGATACTTTGAAAATTATTAATTAAAAAATGACAAAAGGCTGTATTTTGTAAAATACAGATCAACTGTAATTTTTTTTTTTTTAACGCGTTTGTTTAATTTTATCCAATTTCCTTTACGTGTGTTTTGTAATTACAGCATGATAATTAAAAAAAAAAAAAATTAGTACATTTACCAAACGAAAATTCAATATTCGTGTTTAATAATTTTCTCCATAATTTCAGTAAAACGACGTATAAAAAGCTCTTGTTTCATTTAAAAAATTTAACACAAACATGAAACATTTTTACGTTCAATCTCGAAAATTGAATTCTACTACGCACGAAAATAAAGTATCTTTAATAAAATTCGATGCGAATTTATTTATCGAACTGAATTATCTTTCGGGAAATTTAGAAGAAATTCAACTCATCCAAAATCCGACTGTATATGTACATATTGAGTTTTACGCACGAAATGAACTAATGAGGCAATTTTGCCGTGAACGAAATTTCGCGCAGAAACTCGCCCTTTATTCGTTGATATATAACGCGTGCGTGAGTTTGTGAAGAGAGAGAGAGAGAGAGAGAGAGAGAGAGAGAGAGAGAAGGAGATAGAATACGAAAATGCGCGCGCGTAATTCGAACGCGCATTAATTTGAAATTTTGCATGCGGGAATAATTAATTACGGAGGAGGACGGATAAGAGGAAGGATGAAAGAGTGGGGAGAGGTGAATGAAGGAGAAGCGAACCTCGTTAATTATGTGGACCGCTGTAATTGCAAACTGTTATAACAAGTAGAAATCGCTAAAATGTCTTCCGCGTTTATTTGAAATTTATATACTACTCGTTCCTACCTCCTCTCCCTTGTTCCCCAAACCCGCGTTGCACCGATATCTCCGAGCGCTCATATAATTAAAGTTACTTTTTTAAATATTAAAACGGTGACCACTTACCCCGCAGGGATTTTATTCGACTCGGCACGAAAATTTTACGCGTAAAAATCACCTCGTCAAAATTAAAATTCCCCCCCCCCCCTCTCCTCTTCCTATCTCGCTCGCTCGCTCTCTCTCTCTCTCTCTCTCTCTTTCTCTCTCTTAATTAGAGCGAACGAAGCGTTAAATTTTTCGGACTCTACTCTTACTCTCTTTTTAGAGAAGAGAAAAAAAAGAGCGATAAATAATCGCTGTAGCTAGCCCTTGGCTTTTCTCGTGGAGAACAGAGAGAGAGAGAGAGAGAGAAGAGAGAAGAAGTTAGTCTGGTTTGTTAAGTGCTCTTCTCTTCTTTTTCCTCCGCAGCGTCCTACTGGATTAAGTGAGCGCCGAGTTGCCGTCGTCGTTGCGGTGACGGTATAAAAGAAAAAGGTCAAATAAAAAAAAAAAAAAAAAAAAAAAAAAATCGATACGCAAAAAGGAAAATTTTTCCTTACGAAATAACAACTGCTACAGCGACGTTCCATTTTCATATCAGATTTCCTACTTCACAAGAGTGTGCGCGCGTACAGGCGTTGACTAAAGACAACAAACGCGTGTTCCATTATCGGAACAATGAGAGTGTATCCTTTTACTCAGTGGGAAACAAAAGTGGCGGAGTGAAAGAAAATCGAAGTACAAGTGTATACAATATATATATATATGTGTGTTTTTACGGGAGAGGTTTAAGTTAAGATACGGTAAAATCATATTTTTGTCAAATAATTTTTTTCTTGATTTTTTCACTCTGTCAACGTTATTTATGAACATCGACAACTTTTATTATCTAAAACTTTTCTCTCGTACATATTCTATAACCAAAGTTACGAAATAAATTTCTGTCGCGGTTCGAAAAAATCGACAAGAGGAACGAGTATATACCCAACAATACAACATAAACCGTACCATACATACACATGAATTTCCGTTCCTGATAAATTGTAAACGTTAAGAGGCTTTGATCGCTAAAATTTTCTCCGACTACAATAACTCAATGGAATGGTTTTCGAAAACCGACAACTGCTATAGAAGCCGCTTGAAATTTTAAAAAGCACGCAGTTAACTCTTTCAGTTTTTTTTTTTTTTTTTTTCTTTTCATCCTAAAAATTACTCGGGCAAAGCCCCAAACGACGAAACTACGTTGTCGCGGAAATTCCCCGCAATCGCTCGATTTCCTTTCCCCTCCGACCATAAGTCGTCATTAGCGATTTACCGCTAAACCCAGATTTTCCTACCTTCTCTCTTTTTCTCTCTTCCACTCTCTATGCTTAATCCAAGCCGA
This sequence comes from Chalcis sispes, assembly GCA_949987625.1. Taxonomy (NCBI): domain Eukaryota; kingdom Metazoa; phylum Arthropoda; class Insecta; order Hymenoptera; family Chalcididae; genus Chalcis; species Chalcis sispes. The sequence continues at coordinate 13,082,780 of OX465094.1, forward strand.
TCATTTAACCTTCCTCTTTCTCCTTTTTCGCTTCTCCTTTTTCGTTTTTTTCAATGCTTTTCCATTCTACGACTTCCCTTTCTTTGAGCTTTAAAATTATTTTGAATTTATTTTACTTTGTTGTTGAAACAAATAATTGAAAGAAGTTAAATAATTGTAAATTCTCGAAAAAATCTGTAAAATTATTTTATTATATTTGATATGATACGATAAAACGTTTTATCGGCACTTTTTTACCGCGAATAATTTATTTACCTTTAAATTTCAGCTATTTTGCAGAAGGATATAACAACTAATAACTTTTGATTTAGCAACTGTATTGCTATCAAAATTATTCACGTAACAAAATCACATTTGTTAAACAAATGATTAGAATTTTTGAAACGTTCCGATGAAATGCCCGTCAAATATAAATTTCATTCTAGAAAATAAATCGATGCAGAACTAGTACACACTAATCTTCTTAAGAAAATTACGCAATCTAATCTTAATGGGTCGATCGATCCACGATGCGTTTGAGCCAATCCAAAATTCTATTTGAGCGTATATACTCGATTCACCGCCATCTGCTTTATCCCCATCGAGCGCAAGTTCATTCAATTACTCGTCTTTGGAAAATAATGCAAAGATAGTCAAAACTATAAAAGCCAAAGCTTTAGTATCTACAGCACATATATATATATATGCACGTGCGTTTATCTATGCCGCAAACAAAGGACTACGCACGCAAACGTTCACAATACTCAAACCGAAAAAGCCATTCGAATGCATCAGTCTCGTGGAAAATCTTAATCGTAATCTCTCAAGCTCCTCTTATGTTATATCGCTGATTTTACCCTCGCGTTATATGTATGGCGTTCGAATCCCCCAGTCAGTATATATATATATATATATATATATACGTTACAAACGTAACGGTCGCGCCACGTAATATATTTTCATTCAACGTCGATGCTTTACTTCGATCAACGAAGAAAAAATTCGAGGAGTGAACGAGAAAGGTTATATATACGTGTAGGTGTGTATAAGCGTGTGAAGGCAAACGCTGTTGTAAGGGCGTTGGCAAGAATTGCGTCGTGTCAGCGGAAGGACTCGGTTGCTTCAACATTCCGATCCGAAGGAATCGTTGAGAGAAAGGGAAAAGTGACGGGAAAGTTCACTGTCTCAGTTCCGGGGGAAATTATAGCCAGGCCAATCTGGATCCGAATCCAATGTCCACCAGGTTATTCGGTTACTCGGTGCCGGGAAGAAATAAGATTACCGCTCGTCTTCGTCTTCGTCGTAAACTAAACGCGGGAATAGAGATGGAGAGTAAGAGTAAAAGTAAGAGAGAGGAAGAGAGAGAGAGAGAGAAAGAGAGAAGGAGAATCGCGAGAAATCGATGTCGGTAACGATATGGATTATCTTTTTATTTCCTAAATTTCCAGCTAGTTTTGTACTCGCTGCGATTTAAAATTATCTAAATGCGTTGTCGCCACTTTGATTCAATGGGAAATTGTATAATGAATGAAATACGATTCAATTTTATCTTATCTTTTATCAATGATCCATCTATAATCTATTAGCAATCGGAATAAAAATATTTAATAGAATTATTGGTATTTATGACGTACTTATAAAATTAGTGATATACGTAGTTATTGAATAAATGTAAACTTCACTTCAAAATAATAATTCTTTTTGATAAAGTGTATGAATGTTAGCTATAAGTATTAATATACAAGAAAGAAAGTTATTAAAAGAGATTCTATTCGCGTTTATTGCCATTGGCAATGCAAAATGCTTTAGAAAAATTTTCGATCAAGATTAAAGCCATTTAATCTTTGAATAAAAATATATTCTCGCTCGATAATGATACCATAGTGAATAAATTTGCGCGCCATAACTGTAAATTTTATCGTTGAGTACAAAAATTTACTCAATCTGGAATGAAGCAGCGAGTCCTGGCATTGGCAAACTGCCACGATAGGTACTTCCATTTTGCTTTCTTAATTCAATTCTCAACGTTATCCCTCCTCTGCGCTCCAACTTTATGGAAATTCTTTAAAAAGTATTTATTATATTTTTCATCGATAAAGTTGAAAGTTCCAATGTTTTAATTAATAACCGGTTACACGTTGTTTTACAAATGGAATGATTTAATTTAAAATTTGAACCAATCAAAATTAAATTAGTGTCGTATTCTACAAATAAATATTTTAAGATAACAACATTAACTATTTCTTGATAAGAATAAATTGACTAATCATATTAGTAACTTTTATCGGATAAACTAGAATAATTAATGATTTGATTTTCAAATCTGGTGTATCCAAAGTTTAAAATAAATAAAAGAAAATTTTTATCTAATTTCGCCATGTAACCCAGTAATTTTTAATCGTTTCAAGTAAATTTAAATGAAGTTAAATATACATTAATAAAGACGGCAACTATGAAATTTTCAAACAAAAGAGATAATTCCATAATATACATCAATTTTGGTAAAAAAACGTATCAAAATATACATACGATAGCCATAAAAAATATTTATTCACGTTTAAAAGATTTGCGATCAAGATAATGTCGTGGTTTCATGTTAGTTAAAAAATTTGTTCGTATTAATATCATTTTTAACGATTTTTAAGCCAACTATTTACATTAAGCTTGCTGAAGAGTTAATCCAATCTAAAATAGTGCTATTCGCCATATTTTTCGCTTGAGACGAAATTAATTCAACCTCATCTTCATTGATGCATGCTTTCACTTTTAGAGTATCATATATAATACTGTTTCTATCAAAATGTGTCGTTAAATTTTTTGAGTTGACAATTTTACAATGTTCATCAATTACTTAATAAAATAAAGTAAATAAATTTAAATGAAAATTTCAAGAGCTATATTTTTATTTCAGTTTAAAATAGCATTAATTGAAAAAATAATTAACGATATCACATCGTCAAATCGACAAAATTAGTATTTTTCAAAATTCACCAAAGTTACCAAGTAGCACAAATTTTACGCTTTTGCAAAAAAAAAACTTCATACAGAAGATTTCTGACTTTTCCTTTGCTCGTAGGGCTCGACGATTTACGATAGCCTATTGATTCACAGCTTTACGACTCACTCCCCAACAGCTATAACTTTAGCGTTGGTTCGCGTTGACTTTTCATAAGACGTTGAAGAAAAAAATACTTTTTTTCTTTATATATCTTCGACGATAATTCGAAAGAATTCAATCTGCATTTTTTTCAAGTCGTGCTGTTGGGTTTTTTTTTTTTTTTTTTTTTTTGTACGAAAGAAAAGAATAACGACGGAAGCTTTTCTCAGTTCTTTGAAAAGAAAGTCGATTCTTTCACATCGCGCGTAACCTTTTTTTTTTATGTAAGGAAAGCTCGTACGCTCGCTGTCGATATTTGTCGCGTGTACGTAAAAAACACGTTTAACGAATTTTTCGAAAGTATATTTTCTAGCTTAAGGAGCTTTCGATATTATTTATGTAGTTTTTCAATATTTTTTCTTTTTTTTTCTAAGTCTACGACTAAAACGAGTGAAAAGCGAATGCGACGCTTTCTTTTTTTTTTTTTTTTTTCTTTTTTTTTTTATATCGCACGGCGTAAAAATCAAATTTATAGACTCGAAAAGACGCAAAGGGACGGCGAGGATAAGGTGTGCACGCACTTACGTGTGTATACGCGACTCGGACAGAAAGAGGATTGATAAATACGACGAATCGAAGCGACCAGGTCCACCTTTTCCCGTCGCATAACCTTGGGGGATTCTCGCGATACTTGGCATGCCGGATGAGCGCCCGATGAAGGTAAAAGAGAGAGAATGAGAGAGAGAGAGAAATAGAGGCAGACGTCGACAAGACAAACGCCCCTCGGGTCTTTCACGTATGCGCCACGGGCATTCCTCTCCCTCTCTCTCTAAATTTTTTTTATCGCTTCGGACTTACCCATAGTCCATGAAGCAAAAGAGAAAGAGAGAGAGAAAGAGAGAGAGAGAGAGAGAGAGAGGAATAGATAGAGGGTCGAACGATGGAAGACTCAGCGTGCGATAATGAGATTGGCGATTTCGATGGACGTGACGGGGAGCGTGAGGTAACCGTGATGTTAGCTGCCGTTGCTGCTGTTGCTGCTGGTACAGGACTTTTCGGATAGTCAATTGACGTACGTACATATGTATATATATATATATATATATATATATATATATATATATATATATATATATATATATATATATACACGCGTACGTATGAAGAGACAAGCTAAAAAAAAAAAAAAAAATTTGGCCGAGAGGAGGCGTTTGAGTGATTCGGGACATATAGATGGAATTCGAATGGGTCGGTGCGATCGAGTTTATTTTTCGTTGGGGTGAGTATTCGATACTGGAACTTTTCTCGTGAGAGTTCACGACCAACGTTTCTTTCTTTTTTTTTTCGTTTGATAATTGGATGCATTGGAGATTAAATAGCTTTGAGACTATTAATTCTTCTAGAATTTAAAATTTTTTGTTTGAAGTGACTAATGAATTGAGTAATTGAAGAACGGTTATATTAAAATTTAACATTATTATATATGATTGTTGTAATGCGAACTTAAACAATAACGTCAAATCTTTTTTCTATTTATTGTAAAGGTAAATAGCGACCATTAATCTGTTTTTAAACTTCTCAGAGATGTTCTTTCATCTTATTAAGGAACAGAAATTTTTTTAAATAACAACAATCAGAACAAATTATTTATTTTCTATTTCTACCCGTTGAAATGGGTTGAAGAAAAAAAAAAGAAGAAGTAAGAGGAGGTTATTTAAATATAAACAAGACAAGTTTCCCCGCTATCCAGTTAAGACCAGACAAGTGAAACAGTCTTTGGATAGAAACGAGAAGTTCTTCAATGCTACCTACTATCTACTCTGTAAATAATCAATAAAACTACGCCGTAACTCGATTTAAACGCAATGCTTTAAAATTCTTAGTAATTGAAGCTATCGAGTAAATAATTCATGCGATCTGTCTGTTTTTCCAATCTTTATTTATAAATTGCCGTATTATTTTTCATTTATTTCATCTTACATCAATATTTACGAGTTAATTGTGCATAAATATTCAGACTATTAAAGTCAACGAGAAGAATTTTATCAACTTAATTTTCGACAATTATGTAGACGAAATGAAAAAATATTAATAAATTCGGTTTATATTTATCGATCTGTATGTACATAACATGGTATATATCTACGTAGAATACCACGAGAGTCTTGGAATAAAAGCAACGCAATTGTAATAATATTCTGCCTAAGTGCAAAGCTCAACACAAATCAAGCCAAAAGAAAGAAACCAAGATTCTCTTGGTAACGGCAACGTAAATTAATGTAACTCAATTGATAAACATTCGCCGGTGCCTCTCGTATATACGTACTCCGCTAAAGGAAATAGAAAGAAAGAGAAAAGGAGAGCGAAAAAGATAGAGAGCAATCGGCAAGCGATGGGGCGCCCGAGTGCCAAAAGGAGATTATTTTTCTTTCGGACCGTGAAAAAGCAAAGAGCCTCGCGCCACAATCGTCGACGAAGAATACAAAGACCCTCGGCGAGTGCAAAAAGGAGCGAAACCGTAAGAGGGAGGAAGAGAAAAAAAAAAGAGAAAGAGAGAGAAATAGGAGGAGGAGGAGGAGGAGGGGGGGGGGGTGAATGATAAAAAGAAAACGAAAGAAAGGAAAAGCGTTCGAAGAATACATATATATGTATACTTCTTTCTATATATACATATATATAGATATATACTTTAGGAATAAAGAGAAAAAAGAAAAAGATGAAGAGCCAGCGAAAAAGAGAAAGGAGAGAGGGCCATTCGAAGAGTCAACAGTGACTTCATCTTCGTCTCGCCTCGGGCGATCCGTGCGCGAACGACGTCGAGGAAGACGAGGTAGAGAACGACGTCGACGACGACGACGACGACGGCGCTTTATCGGAGAAACTAGCTTTTAGTAAAGAGAGAAGGAAAGGAATAGGGAAGTGGAAGGAGAAGGAAAAGCGAGAGGGATTTCAAAAGTGAGTTGACGGATGGACGGCCAGATGAATTGATATGGATGAAGCGACGGACGCGTCGTTGCTCTCGCGAGCGCGCGAGCTAGCGCATTGATGATTTTCTCCAACGGTCTTTTCCTTTTTTTTTTTTTCTATTCCGGTAAAAAAGAATGGGAAACGAACGACGCTCGATACGTTATTAATGTGGGGTATAAAGAGAGATGATAGAAAAGAGAGAGAGAGAGAGAGAGAGAGAATGAGAGAGAAAGAAAAAAAGAAAGAGGAGTCGAACGTAAGTGAAAAGATCTTTCACTCTACCATACTTTCGCTCTTTCTCTCTAAATGTTTTCCAGCGATGCGTTTTTTTTCCTCGGTTACTCGATCGCGCGGCCAAGAGGCAATGATAGAGAGCTGAGTTTTATCGGCGAGTATGGATCTTATTTTTAAATTATCGATTCTTTTTTGCTTTTGCGGACGCGTTACGATTGATAAATCGTGGCTTAATTGATTGCACACATCGAGGAGATTGTTTCAAGTTGAGTAAGATAGATTTGGTAAAGTGAACTCTTTGTTAGCGGTACTTTAGAGAGATAAAATTTTTGAAAGAAAATTTTTTAGAAATGCACGAGTGTTATTGAAGAAAGAATTATGGTTTGTAAAATGAAAAAAAATTTAATTTTGTAAGTAAAATGAATTTAAAAAATGTAATTATTAAATTCTTAATAATTTATTATTAATTCATTATTAATTCCTTTTTAAAAGAACCAATAACCGAGGTCAAAATGGTTCTTAAGGTATTCGGGATAACTGATTTCGAATCTAAAGTCAGATTTTCAAAATTCAAAATGGCGGATTCAATATGGTAGAGAAAATTTTCAAAAATTAGCATAGAAATGTTATATTTTATATATAAAGGTTTTTAGGGTCGCTGATTACGAATCTAAGGTCAGTTTATGCAAATTCAAAATGGCGGATTCAATATGACGGAACAATATTCAAAAATTAGCAGATAAATGCCTTGTCATTTAGTAATCAATGTTCAAATACAACTACAGAACAATATCCGCTAAAGTATCTTTTTTTTTATCCATTATTTTGGAGGATTTACAATTCGATTTGATATCTGGCCAAAAGATAATATAAAACAAATTTGTACATTTTTTCAAATTTTTAACACCCCCCCCCCTCCATATTTATTTCGCTATTTTGAATTTTCAAAATCTAAGATTGGATTTGAAATCAGCGACTTCAAAAACCTCCGTGTACCAAATATCAGTAAATTTGTGTGTAAAATGAGTTCACAACCGAATTTAATTAAAAAAGTCTACATTTTTTCATTATTAGTTATTCATAACTAATTATATATAGTGCTACTCTAATTTTTGAGCAAAAAAACTTGTTTACGAAGCATCCAGTGTTCCATTAAAGATCAGAGCAGCCTAGAGCTTAAAATCTTCATGCTATAAAGAAAAAACTGAAAAAATGTGTTGCCACTATAGTGGCTTCTACTCCTCAAAGGGTTAAATGGGAAAAATTAAATTTTAATTGTTTATATTGCAATTGCTTGCGTATCTTTAAAAGTATTTTAATACTAATTTTGTTTAAACAATCGTACAAACATGTTAAGCTTGAGTGTACTTACTATCTTTACTACGGGAAATCGTTAGTGCCGATTAATTTTATGATCAACTTACCTAAAACAGAAAAAATGAATAATTATTACCAAATCGTAAATTTAAATTATTACATATTTTATTATCATTAAAAAATACCATTATAATAAATATATACGTTAAATATTACTCTTATATTTTACTAAATGAATAATCTCTCGTTAAAATTCTAACGAATCGCAATCATAAACGAGAATAAAAAGAAAAAATTTTTTTTTATCAAACGCAAAGTTCCATCCCACAACTCGATCATTACCGCGAATTGCGTTCCGCTTAAATCCACGCACGCACAGCGAACGCGCAAATGTGCGAGAGAGATAAAGAAATGCGTAGCAAACGAGAGAGATAAAGAAATGCGTAGCAAGCGAGAGAGAGAGAGAGAGAGAGAGAGAGAGAAAGAGAGACAGATAGAAATAGAGGGTAAAAGCAATGGCCGAAAGCCACAAAACAACAAACCTTGCAATCAATACTCAAAGTGCTTTCTCGCTCTGGTCGCGAAGCAGCACCGAAAAATTTTCACACCGAGAGAGCGAGCGCTAAAAGAGAGAGAGAGAGAGATAGAGAGAGAGATTCAAGAGAGCATAAACGCGCAGCAGTTTAACCGTGTGTGGAAGCGGCGCGCTCGTACCCACCGCGGGTAATCACGGTTAATTGGCCATGGATCGATAGTCGAATAGCGGCGACGCTGGCCCACGATAAAAGATCACACGCGCGGCGAATCGAGGAAATCGTCGAACGATATGACGATTCATCCAGGGCGTAAAGTGCGATGCTCGTCGATTTCGCTTGTGGCTTGCGATTGGATAAAAGAAAAAGCGAGGGAGAGATGTAAAAAGAAATATAAATAACGTGGACGAAGAAGTTATAGATATAATACAATGTATACTGGTTCAATTAACCAGATAAACTGTAATCGAAGACATTTATTGTTGAAGAAAGAATGAGAGCAAATCTCGCACATGTATTTATTTGTAAATCTCAAATTTAACGTCACGTATCTAGCCAACGTGGTTTTTTTTTTTTTTTTTTTTTTTTTTTTTCTTTAATAAGCACATAACCTATACTATTTGAATAATATTCATTTAATTACACCGAGTTTATATTTGCTTTCCATTTTAATATTCATTTTAACCGCGACAGTTTAACCACTATCAACTATCCCTGTTACTCCAGAAAAATAAAAAGAATTAAGTCAAGCGTACAGCTGTTTTTAACGCATAATAAATAACGCGACGTTTAGAAAATATTTTAATAATTATTTTATTATTTAATATTTCGTTTGCATATCGGGTACTTTAGATTATTGAAACGGAGAAACTAGAGTAATTGAATAATTATTTGAGGTATACAGTTTGTATAATAATTCAACAACGTCCGAGTATTGCGATTCAATTTAATTACCGGTACGTTTAATTTCGATATTTCTTATATAAATATAAATTCGTTTGACAGAATCCAAATTATTAAGCAACGGTATTTTAAATAGTAACAACTACAGTTTGAATTAAATTTTTATTTATTTATTTATTTTTTTTTTTTTTTCTTCTGAAATAACAGCTGTTTATCGATTACATAGTAACTCGAAAAATTTAGAGGGAAATGTAGGAATGGTTTCATACGAGATGAAAGGACAAATTTTTAATTATTCTTAATAAAATTGTAAGTCAAAGACTCATCAAATTTCTATCAATTTCTTGAGAATCGTTCAATCAAATCGTTCACATCGTGCCATATGTTTATCATCACCAATCGTTCATATTTTTTATCAAACCAAAACAAACATTTTCTTTACTCATTTCTGGCTTTCGTCTAGCCTAAAGCAATGTTCCACTATTCCAAATTTTTTCTTTTTTCACGTTCTTTTTCCTCCCCGTCCCCGTGATGCATTATAATAACAAAAATATGCTTCTCGTACGCGTTTCCCATCCACGATCTCTTCTTCTTCGTTTGCCTTTATTTTTATTCAACGTTTAAAAAAGAAAAAAACGGAACACGATTGAATGAGTTTTCACGGGAGAAATCTATACATGAACCTTAAACAAAAAGGTCATTGAAATGTTGCAAACCTTCGGTTTTTAATAAATAAATAAAACAAAATTGCACCGCGTAATTGTAACAAAAGGCGCAACAGCGGTAAATTTAACGTACCTTTTTGAAGACAGAAAGTTTGCCCCCTCGCGTTATTTTGTAACTTCGGAACGGATAAATTTTGCTTTGCGAAAACGCAAGCGGAGAATCGAGCAAATATTGATGCACGGCAAACTGAATGAGTAAAATATAATGGATCGCTTTTGTGGCGAACGTAACGAATCGATCGGACGAAAAATTATTCGTATTATTCGGATTTTATTGTTATTAATTTATTTTTCGAGTATCGAAATTACATGTTTACACATTTTTAGGTAATATCATATTACTTTATAATATGTTGCATGTTTATACAATTAATTATAAAATAAAAATTTTTTTATTTCTGATTTTATAGATTTATTTTTTCTTCTTTATAAATTTTATTTTTTTAATACATTCCTACGAACATTCTAAGCATAACCTAATAATTAAAATATTTAAGTAAGATGTTAATTTAAATTGGCAAAATATGAAAATCCGTTTTAAAGTTTTAATCAAATTAAAAAATTGCGAAAAAAATTTTCTTTATAATGCTTGTTCAGTTAAAGTTTGTTGTTGATTAAAGTAATTAAAATATCATGGAAATTAAAATAAAAAAAAGATTTTTTCATTTAAAAAAAAAGTAAGTTATACGTAAACGGAAAATCAAATTTCATCTTCTGTAAACTTCGTCTCGATGAAAAATTTTAAGTTTATTTTTGCATAATTATATTTCAAAATTTACGTAAACTCAATAGTTTATAAATTAATGTTAATATTTTTTCTACCCACGTCATTACAATAATTTTTAAAGAAAATAAAATAAATGCTTTCACATTTATGGGTCTGAAGTTTGCAACGTTAGAGTACAACGAAATAATTTTTCACAATTAAATAAAGCTGCTAAAAAAAATGTACAAATTATATTTAAATCCATATATGAATATTAGGTTATGCTATAAAACAATGAGACTAAAAAAATATAAATATTAATTTTAAATAAAAAAGGTTTTTAAAAAATGTCGTTAGACTTCAACGTTGGAAACTTCAAACCCATTCACATTTAATTACACGATTTCCAAGACATTATTTTATTTAGTATTTAAGTTAAGTATTTAAAAGAAAAAGAAAACTAGAACGACTAATCTAATACTTTATGAATAATAATTGTGCCACAATACATTATTAAATTTGCGTACATAATCCAGTTTTATAACGAGATAAAGCGTTAATATAATAATAAATAAAAGGCAAGGTATTCAAAATAACGCGCGCATGAAAAGTCGCATGCATTAACAATTCGTCATTTGAATTTCCTTTATTTTTTTTATCATTCCGAGCTGCGAGAGAGAAAGAGAGAGAGTACAATTTTTCCGCTCGACGCATAATTAATCAAATAAAGCGCAGCGAGGAAAAAGAAAAAGCTCTACCTACTGCATTATTTAAATTTATTCGATATATATATATATATATATTCAACTGCAAATAGTCATAATACAATGCAATTATTAAGTTATAACAATCCACGATTCAGCAATTCACGCGACAGATGCAGACGATCTCGAGGGAGAGAGATGAGGACGAGGGGTCACGGAAAAAGAATTTTTCTCCTCGGAGATGGAAATGGAAACCCAAAAAGGAAAAAAAAAAAAAATATATGCAAACGTGTATCAAAAATGAGCCCTACTGTCGTATACTCGTACATTGAACGTATTATACGAAGCATACACTTACCCACAAATGCTCGTTTACTGTACATACATACACAAACATAAATATCTGCATACATACATAACCGAGAAATCGAAGCACGAAGCTACAAAGCCATAAATTACTATCGATTCGAAGGTGGAAAGGCACAGAACGGGGGCGGAAGGTGGGAGAAGGTATATAACATCAGAGCACACGAGCACTACCGCAGAGACGTAATTAAATTCTGTTTTCGCGCGCGAGGATCCGGTGCATCTATATCTCCGTACTGAAATGTTCTCCCTCCCTCCCTTTCTCTCTCTCTCTCTCTCTCTCTCTCTCTCTCTCTCTCTCTCTTGCTCTCGGTCTTTACTACCCTCCGGACTTTTGACTTTCCGCCTGTGTTTATCTCCCATTTGTATATACAAATGAGTATGAGTGTATGTACGAGTACGTATATGTGCAATAAGCATTGATTTTCTTCTTGCGTGCTCAAACGGAAGGAGATCGGGGTCTGCTTGTTTATTTTTTTTTTTTTTTATTTTTTTTTTTTTTTTAGTCCACGCGGTTTATATTGACCGATTGAGATAAGTATTGTGTTATTTCCGTACGAATGGGCTGATTAATAATGTACGCGATCTTCGTACATTAACTCTCATTGATTGTCGTGAAGTACAATTATTCCTTTGTTTTTGTGATTTTGATAAATAAATGAACGATCAAACGAGATGATTAATTTTTTAGAAATATCGACTATATAAATGATCTAATTTTATTGTATATCTTTATTTTAATTCTAAAAAACTAAATGTCAATTTGGTGACGTTATTTTTTTCAAAACAGTAAACAATCAATCTTCGTAAATGATAATATATACTAGTAAGTAATAATTTTGATATTGAAATGGAAAAAAAAGGAGTAGCAATAAAAGCCCAAAATTCATAAAATATCGTATGTTTAATGCAAGGAAATACAAAAAATTCTAAATTCACATAACCTAGCCGTGAAAAAACACAATCATCGTAACAAAAACTGAGAATTTACAAATATTTGCGTGCGACTCTCCCAGCTTTAAAAATTAACTCGCCAAAAGTCGCGCGATTATCCTTACGTTACACAAACATTGCTTTTTCAGGTAGAAGAAGTAAAAATGTATATCAAATGGGTAGAAGAATCTACGTTTATATGTTCTGCAACAGCTTCGTGTTTGTACGTCATTATTCAGTCGGCGATAATGCGCGATGTATAAAAATTAAAGCGCTGAACGTTTCCTTTTTCTTCCTTTATTCACGCATATACACGCTAATACAAACGTAAATATGTATGATCGAGCAATGTAAGCAAAATGTCGCAAGAGTAACAGTGTATAAAATGTGTGTGTGTGTGTGCGTGTGTGTGCATAAGCGAAAGCGTGATTTTGCGCGATGACGATTGTTACAAAATTGTACGAGCGCGTTACATATTTACATGTCAAAGTGTAATCAAACAATACTCGCACGCGCGAGCTTTTGTCCTATATTGTTCTCGAATTAATTAGAAAATGTTTGCCGATGTCGTTAAAATAACGAGAGAAAAAATTTTACGCTTATTGACAGAATATGAGGAAATAAAATTAGAGGAGGGGATAAAATTTTGAGCAGTCGAAAATTATTTCTCGATTTAATTAATTTAATAAATAATATTATTGTTACATAGGGTGACGACCCTAGTCCCCGAACATACTCCTGTGAATGAACAAACTCGCATTAAGTAAAAGATATTAAAATTTGTGTACTTTCTTAACACAAAATATTAACTTCTCCAAAATCGCTGTCATTTTTTCTTTATTTTTTATATGACATGTTAAATAATTGTATAAAAGAGTTTATCAAAAAAAAAAAATAGAGAAATAAGTGTACATGCATTTACAATGAGAAAAGTCTATTTACTTAAGAGCTAACATAGTAGAGCCACTAACTTTGAAGGTATTTTTATGCAAAAAATTTAATCTCAAACGGTAGTAAACTTTTTGCAATATTAAATTTTTATACGAAATTAAATTTACCAATCAGTATTTTTAGATAAAGGAGTCTTTATTTTTTAAATATTGATTAATATACGAATACTATCACGCAGACCATGGAGTTAGTAAATGAACACCGTTACATTTACTAATGCTGTGTGTATAATTTTGTATAGTTAGTGAATGAACGTACGATCAGTGCTGCTGTGATGTTCGGCTACGTGATATAAATTGTGAGGTTAGTTTTATTAAAATTCGTAACAAGGTTAGGATGTGCTTCAAGTAAGTATGTTCATTCACTAACTCCACTCATATGTGCAGTGTTCATTCACTAGAGATTCGATAAAAAAATTTTATTTAATCTTTTTTATAATTAATTTTTATACTTTATGTAAAAATGACCTTTTGTATATAATTTTAAGAAGCTTAATTATCGTATGGAGCAAGTCTTTTTATTTTAAGTAATTTTTTTTATTATTTAAATCAACGAATAGAGTATGAAATTTCCTTATCTGTTCATTCACTAGGGTCGTCACCCTATAACCGTATGAAAATTGACGTACGGTTTAAGTATGGCTCTAATGTAACATATTTTATGTCAAACTGTTTGCCGGAAATATTTTTTAATCTCCAACGAATATGAAAATTTTCACTAAACTTTTTGCTAAAATGCCAATTTTTTTTACTTTAGTTTTATTTTAATACCTAATATTTGCCATACTTTTTTATCGTGTATGAAAAGTGTGGTAAAAAGTTTTGATTAAAGTCTGGCAAACTTTTTAGCAAAAATTCTGGTAAAAAGCATCGCATTTTCCGTACATAAAAGTATGCATGGAAAAAAGTATGGCATAGAGTCTAATTCCATAATTATTTGCTACACCAGAGGCAAGCTACAACTGTACAAGAGCCGCACATACATTTTCATCCGGATGGTCAATTCAATATTTTAAAATATCATTAAAATAATTAGACTTTCCTTGTTTTGTTAAAAGTAAAAGTATAGTAGTATGAAAAAAAAAAAACAAATTTTGGTAAAACAAAAATTGAAAACTTCACAAACGCATGTAACGAAAGAAAATTATTTGAAAAAAATGTTGAAACCAAACACATGCCAATTAATTTTTCATTTAATTTTTTTGTTAAAACGTTTTTCCGTTTTACACATACTCTTTATAAATATAAAACAGTCGATGATCACACAAAGATAACGTTCTTACGAATGTAATTTGTAAACTGTGCTGTATCGGAATAGTACGTCGCAAGCATTTACTTTCTTAAATTAAATTAAGGCTTTATTTTTAATTCGTTTGAATGTACGAGATGCGTTCAATAAATAAAGCCAATTTTGATATGTTTAAAAAAATATTTAGTTATTGATCAATATTTACGCTGTTCCCTTCAAAGTAATACCTAATCAGATATTATACACTTGTGCCAGCGCTTTTTCCAATCCTTGAAGCACTATTCATAGGCAGTTTTTGGTATAGCCTTCAATTTCTTCAGGGATTCGGTTTTTATTTGTTCAATCGTAGAAAACCTCTGCCCTTCGAGGGTGCTTTTCAGTTTTGGAAATAAAAATTCACACGGAGCTAGATCTAATGAATATGGAGCCTGAGGTATGATTGTGGTGTTGTTTTCCGCCAAAAAATTACGAACCAGCAACGATATGTGAGCTTTGCTCCATTTTTTTTTTAAACGACGAAAAATTGCCACGCACGTGTAAAGACAGTTATTCTTTGTGTCTGTTGTAAACAACACGAACATACAAGATGACTAATATTGTCAACATATGTTAGGAGCACGTATACCAACATATTAAAAAAAAAAAAAAAAAAATGAAACTCGAATGTATGTAGCCCGCGTAATTTAAAAATTGATTTTATTTATTGAACACAACCTCGTATTTCTTGACTTTTAACTTTACTCCTTTGATGTTTGCCCGTTTAATTAATTTAGTTTAACTTAATGTCATTTGAAATCTATTTACATATGTGTGACAAATAGTAGAGTTTTAATTATATCATATAATTATGTTGATAAATAAAAAAAATTTTTTTTAAAACTTGAATAATTTCAATTAATGAACAATTCTTTAAAAAATGTAATAGTTACAAAATTTATTCGACTTTCGTGAAAATAACGTCGAAAAATTCTTCTAGATACAAATAGAAAAAAATTCTTTAACGAGATAAAAAAACAAAAAAAAAAAAAAAAAAAAAAAAAAAGTCACCTCAAATTATACAGTCAAACAATTTAATCCTCGCAGCCGTTATTACTTATAACACCTTCAAAGCAAACGCAAACTTTAACCAGAAACGATTGATGTCTAATGCACATCAAAGCGCGCGCGCGCGCGTCCAACGATCAAGCGAAGAAAAACCTCTCTCTCTCTCTCTCTCTCTCTTTCTCTCTCGAGCGTCAGAGAGTTTATGGAAAGTCATTACCACGCGCGCACACAAACATCATCCACATATGAAATGTCAAAGCGTGACTTGCGAGTAAACAGCGCGCGTGTCCCAGCTGACCAAATCCAAAGAGCGAACCAGGAGGAGAGGAAAGAAAGAGGGAGAGGTAACGGGGTAATCACGGCAAAGTGACTTCGCAAACAAGTGTCTCTTGGTCTCGTAAATGTGTACGCACTTCTCTATCTATCTCTCTGTCTGTCTGTCTGTCTGTCTGTCTGTCTCTCTCTCTCTCTCTTTACATGAAATAATCAGGTTCTTTCTTCGTCTTTTCTTCACCCTATTTCCTTCTCTATTATACTCGAACAACTCGCTCGTATAATTTGCAGTCGTCGGTATGTAATCCAGAATGGAAGTTTCGAGAAAAAGGTACACCACGTTATTTTCATGTTGCAAAATCCGAACAACATATAAATATATACATACGCAAAAGTTACGCTTCACATACGATTTCTAATAATGCACAGCCGCTGCACGGTTACTCGGCGCATAAGCGCGCGGGGGTACGTTCCGCTTTTTGTTGTTACCCCCGTGCCGCCTAAGCTCGTTGCGGATAGCTTCTTTGAACTCGACACGTGTTCGTTTCTCCGCTCTAGCATCGTAGAGTTGCGTACGGGGATTAGGAAGCGAGATCGATGCTTGCATCTATTTACCCTTCGTGTTTTTAAGCATCATTGGTTTAAAGATATAATGAATTGAACGCCGTTGGTTCTCGATGATACGATTTCAAATCATATCCCATTTCATTGAAAATATTTAACACATTTTTTAACACAATTTCCATTGCAATTGTTTTGGCAAATAATTTAATATGAAAATCGTGTATTACATGAATAATAAGATTAACCGTATTATTGAAATGGTTATTTTATTCAGAGAAAAGCTTATAATATAATAGTTTGAAATGACTATTATTGTAAATTTTCATCACCCTATTGAGAACACGAAAATTGATAATTTAAC
Source organism: Chalcis sispes (assembly GCA_949987625.1). Taxonomy (NCBI): domain Eukaryota; kingdom Metazoa; phylum Arthropoda; class Insecta; order Hymenoptera; family Chalcididae; genus Chalcis; species Chalcis sispes. The sequence goes on from OX465094.1 coordinate 13,099,685, forward strand.
GTTAATGACTTCAATAAACCTATCGGATACTTGAAAATTTTAATAATCAATAAAAAAATAATTGATGAAACAAATATTCTAAAAAATTTTATGCGTTTAGATACATTGATCTACTCGATAGAATTCCGTATTAAGATAAATTACTGTAATTGTTTGATCAATTTAATTAATATACACATTGATCATAAACGATAGTAATGAAACATTTATTTAATATTTTTAAACAATAATCTGTACCAATGTAGTAATAATAATTTTAATAAAAAATATTCTTTAATTTTAAACGATTTAATTTTTCTTTTCCAATAAAACCAATTAAATCTATATTATTTACAATGATGTGTTTAAAATGTATTATTTACATGTTCTGTATAGTGTCCTTATAAATTATTCTTCATCACTTTCTAGCCAATGGAAAACAAGTACAAATAATGCAAGCGACTTAATTATCTATCATGACTAAAGATTTTTATATGTATAAAAAAAAAAACAGAGAATGCATTAATCGTTCGCTTTCTTCTCTCAACTTGACCCTTAAGAATCTCTTATTCAATCAAGCGCATAAACCTCCTTCAAAAATCATCAATTTCTCATTATACGCAATATACATACAATAAACTAAAAGAGAGAGAGAGAGATAGATAGATAGATAGATATATAGAGCGAAAGAGAGAGAGAGAGAGAGAGACAGACAGACAGAAGGAAGGAGATTGTTGAGGAACTCGGTTAACGTGTTCGAGTAAGTATCCCAATTTACAAGCGCGCGTACATATAAATCCATATGCATAAGTACACGTAACCCAAGATACTCACCCTCTCTCTCTCTCTCTCTCTCTCTCTCTCTCTTATTCTCGAGTGCGCCATTATATACCGCTGACGACGAAACCCAACTCGCGCGCAACACACGAAACGATACTGTTAATACGTACAAGGCGGTGCTACTTGTTTACGCAGTTTGAGTTGAAGACTCTCTCTCTCTCTCTCTTGGTCGCTTACTCTTAATGATAAATATGCATGGGACACTACAAAGAGGGAGAGACAGAGATAGAGGGAAAACGAGGCGTATACAGAAACGTTGTATCTTACTTCCTTCGACAAAAGGGAGAGAGAGAGTAATACAGACGAGAATAGCCAGAAGCCAAATTAGCGACGCTCGGTTTGACGCGTTCGCTTCCTTTCGCTTACTCGGACTATCGTCCTTGTTTCTCTTGTTTAAGTGCCAGGGAAAACGAGCTGTCGCTGCCGTATCTAATACGTCCCTTACATAATGCCTATGTTTAATGGTGATGAAGATTTTTCCAAGTGCACGAAAAAAAAAATCAATGAAGAGGAAAAGGAGCGAATTCTTTGTTAATGTTAAAGTGAAGATATTTCAAAGATACATACATATATATATATATATATATATATATATATATATATATATACATTACGATAATTTATTGCATTGGTATAATTAATTTTTTATTTTATTTATAAAAGGAGCATTGGCATGTGTTTCAATTAACAAGAACGATTCTGGAAAATCCATTGATTACTTAGAAAGTTTAAATTGCAGTATACGAAACTAGTAGAACGTGCAATAATTGGTCATCCATAAGCCCAAATTTATACATTATTAAGTTTTAAAAATGTTATTCGATATTTCAATCGACATCTTGATGAGCATAATTTTTATATATTTAATTACGTAGTAATGTTTCTATCTATAAGATATATTCCAAAATAATAAATTTAAAAAAAAAAGATAAGAAAGCAGAAAAAAAGCATCGCATTAATACTAGAGTAGCTATTTATATCAAAAAGGGAGAAGAAAAAGTTTGCTTTACCTTAAAGACTTGAATAAAACTTCGCAAGGGTAGAGAGAGAATTACACCCTTGTAGACATGTACGTAGCAGGAAAAACGATGAGTCATTTCAATAAAGCGAAAAACATCAATAGATATCTGCGTATTTTGAAATCGAAACGCTTATTTTTCCATTTTAATTTGTTACTTTTTTTTTTCTCTCCGCTTCATTTAATAGTTAACAAAAGACGTTATTGCTTTGATTATTTCTTTTTTTCTGCTTTTTTTTGTATCCTTTGAATAAACGCGAAGCGATGATAAAGAAAAATTGCCGCTCGAATGAAATAATACAATAGAAAAAAAAAAAATAACAAGAAAGAAATGCATTCGTTTATCATTAATGCATACTTTATATTTATCGCTCGGATTAAAAAATTGAGCGATTGAGTTTTTTTCTCCCTCTCTCTCTCTTTCTCTCTCTTTCTCTTTCTCTCTCATTCTCTCCCTGAAAAATACAATGAAATTTTCATTATGATAAATGAAGTAGGAAACAAATTCAAATATTCTCCGACCCAAATATATTTGTTTTCGCGAACGAAACAAAAGAGAGAAAACAACAAACGAACGCACTTAAAAAAAAAAAAAAAGAAAAAAATAAATAAAAAAAAGAAGAGGGAGGCGAGGAGAGGGGGGATGAAAAAAATGACTCGCACGGTGGAGTAAAAGTTTTAATTAAAATGCGTCGGCTGAAAGGCATTCGTAGAACGAACCTGATGAATGTACAAAATTAATCACATTAAAATTTTTAAGGCTTCCACGTATAAATGATCTTTTCTACGGTTATTAAAACATCGCAGAGAACGAGATTGTTTTCGGCGAGTAAGAGAAATTTATTATTTTATGTTTATTTTTTTCAGCTTTTTTTACTATTAAATTAACCCATTATTCTTATATACTCGTTAATTAATACATTCATAAACTACTTTTAATCGCAAACTCTTGAACCGAGAGACAAATCGAATTAAACCATATCGTTCCTTAATTAAAAGAAAGTTCTAAGCCAACAGATAAGTGAGGATAATATCGTTGAATAAAAGAACAAAGAAAAAAAAATATAAATTACAAACAAGTCATATCGATGATAAAGCAACGACGACGTCGAGCTCGCTCGGTAAGACCGGCTCTCTCTTTCTCCCGTCCCTCTTTTCCAATACCGCGACGACGTGGCGCTTGCGGATTTATCGTTATACGCTCGTCGTGGTGGTCAGCGCGTAAACTCGTGGCTCTAACGTCGTCGCAGCCACGTCGCGCTCGGCCCTTTACCAGCTGTACGGCCAATAAAAGCTTCCCTCCCACGTTCTCAAACACATGTATACATAGCATACGTATATGTGTATGTGTGGATATGCGCGTGTGTCTTCATTCGTTCTTCTCGGTATGGCGTCGCGAGACGAAGAGAAAGAGAGAGAGAGAGAGAGAAAAAAAGTTTTTATATCGAACGGGAACGAGAGTACGAGTACGGCCTTTTAAGTTGTACGTCCTACTCTACCCTCCAAGTCGTCCTCTCGCGTAATTGGCAAAGTGTGAACTACACGTACGAGCGGTGGACGACAAAAGTGAGAGAGAAAGAGACAGAGAAAAGCTTAGCGATGATTAATTTCGGATGAAGAGAACTTTGCCCTTTGACCATCGGCCGATATCGTCTTTCTCGCTTGTTTTCTTTTTCTTTCATTTTTTTTTCTTTTTTTTTTTTTCTTTTTTTTTTTTGCTTTTCCATTGGCCTTTCTTTTATCCCTCAATTTTTTTCGAATCCTTTTTTTATCTCACTTTCTTTCATTCCGCATTTTGTTGGCACGAAACGCTGTTATTGTTTGACTTAGCGGGTGAGGTATTAACCTTTTTTTTTTCAGTCTGTTCATCTTTTTTTTTCAACGGTGAGGATTGATGAAATTTTGAGTCGTGGAGTAAAAGTAATTATCAAATTAGATTTGACGTAGTTAAGATGTCGATCTTATAATTAAGATTTTATTCGGCTGAAAAAGTATATAATGTAAAACTTATAACGTAACTATAACAAAAAAAATCGGTTTAATTATTACATATTAAATATTGTATTTTTTTGAAAAAAGTTTGGGACGATTTGATGAAAAAAAAAACATCGTTCAACCTAACGAAATAAAAAATATAAAGTTTCTAGCTAAATATCGAATTGCTAAGTAAAATATTACGATTGAACTTTATTATGCCATTCTGTAATTTTTATTGGAAAATCGATATTGCAATTAAGAGGCAACGTTGAAAGTCGTGCTTTGTAAAGAAATTCACCTCTTTTGAATTCTAAAACTAAGGCAAAAAGTTTCCTTTTAAATAATTATAAAGCTTTTTCACATTTGATCTGTTAGTTTTTTTATTTATTTTTTTTTTTTTTTTTGTAATCCAGATTTACGTGAATATACACTTATTAATTTTCTACAATATCGATCCATTTTTATTAAAACAGTGAAAAAACATGCAAAGTTTTTTAACAGTTACAACGATTACATTAAAAAAGCTTTTTATTCACTGTTTAAATATAGTACAATTTACGCTTTACGTTTAGCGAATATTTTACTGAACGATAAAAATAAGATTCTCCATTGTTAATGAAAAAGAAATGAATTAAATATTCACACATAAATAATCACGTCAACGTTTAAACCTTTATTACGATAATCTTCAGCAACTATTAAACTTAATTACCGAACGAGAACGACAAACAAAGCGATAACATCGGAAAATTTTTTTTGCCTCTCGTTTTAACGTAAACGCGCGTACAAAGACGACGACACAAGTAACAACATCACCGCAACAGCAACAAATCAGCCTCGTGTGTACGTCGCGTATAAACGCGTCACGCAAGACGGTTAAAGAGACAAGCGCCGGCGTCTGGCTCACGCTTGAGAGTTTAAAATTGAGTTTGGATAAGCTCTCATCTTCTCTCTTCTGTTTTATGTATACACACACACACACACACAATGTAAGGCGATCTCTGTCTCTCTCTCTCTCTCTTTCTCTTTCTATCTTTACCTCTCACGGTGGCTACTGCATTACGCGGTCGAAATACCCAATCAGCTGCCTGGGATTTCGGAGTTAAGCGCAGCTTATCTTTATAAGCTTCGCGCTTTCCTTCGTCCTCTCTCTCTGTCTCTCTCTCTCTCTCTCTCTGTCTGTCTCTCTGTCTCTCTCTTTCTCTCTCTTTCTTCTTTCTCTTTTACTCCTTACAGTTTGTTACTACTAATGCAAGTATATGAGAGACGATGAAATCAGCGGTTCACTATAGCGACGTACTCCCGTGAAATAATTATCGTGGGAGAGATTAAGAGAAGAGTCGCTAGCGCTCTGATACATAGTTTTCATTTTTCGAAGAAAATATCGTTCCAAATAAATGAACGCGTTCGTGACAAATTGAAAAGTTAACATCGATGAAATAATTGTATTTTCTTTGAAAAAAAAAAAAAAAAAAAAAAAAAAAAAAAAAAAAAAAAAATATATATATATATATATATATATATATATATATATATATATATATATATATATATATATATATATATATATGATCGTGTACGCCTTTGATAAATTTTATGTAAATCGGCGTAAAAGTTATATCCAGACGGCGCGTTAATTGATCAAACAAAAAACATTCCATGCGCGGCGCCCCTTGCATGGATAATTGCGTGAAGCATGCGACTCACTCGAGCACAGGTCACGACATATAAATATAACTACTCGAATCGTGCAACTCTCTCGAATAAAAATATACTTCTTTGCTTACTTGAACCGTCGTATTATGAAAAATAAAAGGTAGTAAAGAGATTTCTTAGATTCAAGCATCCATTAAATTCATTCTCCTATTATATGAAAGCAAAGCGTCAAACATAATAGCAACGACATTACCACAATAACACGTAAAAAATTCTAAATCGAAAAGAAATAATTTTGTCAAACCCCAACACGATTCGGTTCGCACGAGAATATTCAATGTAACGGAAAAATGTTTAAAGAAACTTTTTAAATTATTTTTCTTTTTTCTCTACCTTCCGCTATCCCATATAAATTAAAAGTTTTAAATACCCTCGTGGCGTATAACTACGTGACACACTTTTTTTTTCCGCGCGCACTTTCAATTCCTGATATTGCACTTTTTATGCCGGCGTTTGCAAGTCGACGCTGGTGCGTGTGTACGCGCGTGAGTAAGGGAGAAAGGAAAAGGGGTTGCATTTAGCAACATTAATATTTACTGCCGGCAAACATATTCACTGTAACTTCAATATTGACTCGCACGAGCGAGAGCTTATGACGCATCTTGCTCCAAGAAATACTTTAAAAACTGAGACAGTTCTCTTTCTCTATTTCTCTCTCTTACTCAAGCTCTTTCTATCTTCCTTTTACATATTATATATATACACATCAATACTGTAAGTTTCGCACACGGAGACGATGGGAATAAAAATCCGACGAGTTTTTCATTTTTTCTCCTGGCTTCGTGAAATCGTGTTTTACAAGCGTGAGAGAACTCGTCTCGCAAAGACGCGGAAGATAAAAATTTAGCAAACTTTTTAAAGTGTAGTACCGTTAATTTTACATTTCTGAAAAACATTTATGTAAAATCTTTATAATTTTCCGTTTTATTTGAAACGGTTGTAGTTACAAAAAAATACGCAAAAAATATCAAATTGGAAAAATCGAATATTTTATTCCATTCGCAATGTATGGTGATCGGGTATGTGTGATCAAGTTTTTCAAAAAATTGTATACGAATATAAAAAAGAAAGAAAGAAAAGAAATAATCGATATTTTTATCGATTCTTTCATTTATTTACTTTACGATTTACGCTTTCTTAATTATCAATGAAATTATTGTATTAAAAATCAATTAATCAAAAATCAATCAATGTAAATATTAAAGAGATTTTGCCTTCGTTTCAAATTTTTCATCAACTCGTGTTAATAATATGCATTTCAATGAAAACTCAACTCTATTATCTTCGTTACCAATATCTGATCAATAATTTTTGCTTTTCTTTGCGACTATGAAAAGTAAGAAAATAAAATAATAAAAAAAGAAGAGTACCACAACTCATTGACCATCTCGTCGTCGTCGTTTGCCACGTATGAAAATGAGAAAATCGTAGTTCTTTCTCCTTACCCTCACAACCCCTTTCGCTCTTTGCGTCGCTTTCAATGCAAAAGGAAAAGCCTTACTGTACTCAAGGATAAAAGAGCGAAACCTCAGAGAGAGAGAGAGAGAGAGAGAGAGAGAGAGAGAGAGAGAGAGAGCGAAGCCCCAAGCTGCCTCTGCTGTGGCTTATCGAGGTCGAGGGTCCGAGGAAAGGAAAAACGAGTTTGTGTATATATGTACGCGTGCGTATGGTAGAACTCGCGAAACAACGGAACTCGATGAAAAAAAAAAAAAAAAAAAAAAAAATAAGTAAATAAAAAAAAATAAAAGAGAGCGAAAAGGAATGGAGAGAAAGAATATTTGATTTGTTTGTTTGCGCATATACCGTGGGGAAAACTTGCGGCCTCTCTCTCTCTCTCTCTCTCTCTCTCTCTCTCTCTTTCTCTGTGAATTTTCGAATGGGGTGAAACGCGCGTGTGTGTTTACATGTGCATGTGAGACAGGTAGTGTATCTACCGAGAAAATCCTTCTGTAATTCGCTTATTTCGTTTTCTTTTTTTATGTTTTGCTTTGTTACTTTGTGATTTTTTCGATGGCGGAACGAATATAAAAGCTTTTGAGGACCTTGAGAAGAAAAAGTATGTCTTTCAGTTTTCATTTATTTATTTATTTATTTATTTTTTTTTAATTCGATATACACACCGTATATAAGGTGTAGGGCTTTGGTTTGGAACCATAAATTTTTCATGAAAATGTTCGTGAACGAAAATTCTTTTTTACTTTTTTTCTCATGCTATATATATATATATATATATATATATATTACTTTATGAATTCTCCTTTATCTATTTATGGCCGATTAAGAACGAGAGAATTATCGATTAAGAAAAAATAAATTTTATAAGTTAAATTTAAAATTTTTTAAATTTAATAATTAAAGTAGATTTAAAAAAAAATTATTATACTCGAAGTATAATTTTTTTGATAAGGAAATTTAGGTCGAATGACAGTATTTTCAAAACAGGCGAAACTATAATAATTTAAAAAAAAAATCGTCAACACTTTTTGTTTTATTTAAATTAAATCCTTACGATTTAATTTAATTGTTAAGAAAACAATGCCGGTGTGAAAAAAAAAAGGATGAAATTATTTTAAAATTTTATCGACATCAACGGTTAAGTAAGAACAATAATTTAGTTTAACGACTGGCACTGGTACTCTGAAACCATTATAAACTATCAACACAGTTCGCAACTTTTCATAGCTATTAACTTGCAAATGCTAAAAACGCTTCTACGATGTTATCTAGTTGAGGGGTTCAAAATGCTAGCTATAAAAGTTTAGCCGGTTATAAACATAATAATTACCGAGTGTGCTTTAACCATTTTTTTTTTTTTGTTTTTTTGCTTTTTTTTTTGTCTATAATTTTCAAGTGATATGACTGTATTTATTATATTACACCGTTATAAATATAATGGATTACAAGACTTCTTATTATTTTAATCGACTTGTTTCGACTTTATAAATTGTAATAAAAAGAAAAAAAAATTAAATTTGTTTAAATTTTAAATAAAATTTTAATGTAAAAATTTTTGCATATGCCAACTGTTTTAATAAACTTTGGTCAAGGATACGTTTTAATGGTTCAAACATTTTCATTAATATTTTTAATATGCACGCGGTAATTTTTTAAATTATAACGTAAATGCGCGAGGTAACTCGATATTTTCCAAAAATACGCGTACGCTCTAACGTGAAAAAAAAAAAAAAAAAAAAAAAAAAACAACGAAAAAAGCCATAAATAATGCAAAGCGTATATCGATCGAAAAATTTAACGTTTATAAAACAAAATGAACAACGATAACTCGATATTCCTTCGTCGATGTGCAATCTATTTGTGTGCATACATACACTGTCACGGAGAACACTCCGTTTTCCGCGCGTGTTTATATTTCGCGCGATTCCGCGGTTCGCGAGCCGAATTTAATTTCGGCTACGTTACGGCCCCGGGCGGGAAAATACGGTACACGCCGATAGATAGAATAGTCGTGTGCCGTATAGAAAAGTTAGGCGAGTTCAGGCTAGGCAAGCTAGCTTCTTCCCGCGTTTCCCGGCAGTATAGTGTTCGCCTTTGGACAAGCTACGCGCTTTCCCTTACGCCTCGAAAAGTTTTTCCGCGGCAACGTGTAAAGTATCCGCCATTTTGGACGCGCCGTTTACGCGTCCTCCTTTCGTCTCTTTCTTCTTCACGTTGAAGAAGAAAGTTAGCGGGGTGTTGTGAGTGACTTGGCGTGCAGCGGCTGTGCAGGCAGCCAGGGAGCCAACACCGGCCGACGGCACCGAGGCAGGTCACCGGCGTCAGAGAGCGAGTCGGCGTCGCCTTCCCCGCCATCATCAACGTGCGTCTTGCGAGCGCGGCTGGCCAGCCTAAGAGTAAGTCTGCTCAGACTTGAATTTCGCGCGTAAAGCCGTTGCTTTTTGTTGCATTCGCGTAGGAGTGACACCCGCCGGTTACTCCACGCTTTTATATTTTGTATTTTTTCGCGGTTCGTGCGAGTGAGAGAGCGCTATCTCTCTCACTCTCGTATACAGGGCGAGAGAGTTGCGTTCTCTCTCGCACCTATAGAAGCTTACGCGCGCGCGAGTGAGAGAGCGGTATCTCTCTCACTCTAGTGGTAGCAGTGCGGGAGAGTCGCTTTCTCTCTCGCACTTGCGGCGTATACGGCGCGCGCGCGAGTGGGAGACACCTTTATCTCCCACTCGAGTTAGATCGGCGCGAGAGAGTTGCGTTCTCTCTCGCTCCCGCGTAAAGTTAGGCGCGCAAGAGTGGGAGAGCGCTTTCTCTCTCACTCCTACGGCGTAGTACGGGAGACCCGTTGTCTCTCTCGTACTCGCAGTAGAAGCGGCGCGCAAGAGCGGGAGAGCGTTCTCTCTCTCGCTCCAACGGGCTCCGTGCGGGAGAGTGTTCCTCTCTCTCGCACCCGTACGTTAGACGGCGCGCGCGAGTGGGAGAAGCCTTTCTCTCTCACTCTCATAGGCGTAGTGCGAGAGGCATTCGTTCTCTCTCGCACTCGTGGAATACGCCGCGCGCGGGAGACAGCCTCGCGCCTTATATTGCGTCTTACCGCCTGCGCTCCTCATACGCAGCCTTTATAATTTATTTTATCGTCTTTTTTTTTGTAACTAATCTTTATTGTTAATTAATTTATTATTTATTTTTTTTCTGTTTTTGTTATTAAATTATATTATTTATATTTTTAATTTGAATCTTTTTCTTTCTTTTTTCTCCTATTTTTTTCTGTGTTTTTTTTGTTTTGTTTAGGGCGAGCTAGTCTCGGTCAAATTATTATATTTTATTTTTTTTTCTTTCTTTTATTATTTATATTTTTTTTTCCCGCTACTTTCTTCTCATTTTTATTTATTGCTGCGACGAGGAGCTTTCAGCTCTCCTCCCGAATACCGCCCTCTCCGAAATCAACTAGCCAGGTGAGGACGACGAACGAGCCGCGCAACGACGATTGCGCGGCGTTGCAACGGGTAAGTTGGGTCCGTAGACCGGCTTCTCGAGCCTGGACCCAGGAGCAAAGTCGTCCAAGACTTTAGCTTCCAAAAAGGGGGCGCAAAGGGCAATTTCGCGCCTTTTGCGGATTGCGCGTCCCCCGAAGCTAATTGCTCCTGTGGCGGTTAATGTTCAAAACTGCCACCCCGTTACAACACATACACACATGTATATTTGCGATACGCGAGCAATATCAAGCCGCTTCGATGAACCGAACAATGACTTTGAGCATTTCTCTGTAAAAAGTTACTACAGTAGAGAATAAGTACAATGAACCGTTTCATCCAGTTAAAAAAGTAAACTTTATAGTTTTGAATTTTCGATAGATAATCGCTATAAAAAAGAGCGAGAAATGAGAGAAAAAATTACAGTTCCACATCAAAGAAAATTATCGATAAATGATTTAACCGTAGAAAACTTAACAACCATGCATCAAGGAAACCATATTCCTACTCGTAGATTAATTAACTTCGAGTGCCGTTGATCGCGAAAAAATGTTACACAGTTGAACTTAGGTTTGAAAAAAAAAAAAAAAAAAAAAAAAAGAGGAAAAAATTAATTTTCAACCGCAAAAGAGAAAAAAGGAGCTTTTTTTTATTTAGATCATTTAATTAAAATTCAAAAGAGGTTAAGATATAGAGAAAAAAAAAAGATAACAAAAACCCTAAAGGGTTGTAGATTCAAGAAAAAAAAAAAAAACAAAAAAAATAAGGACATGATGGCCTACTTTTTTTACTCCTCATTTCCTTCGACATTCTCGCGCGCCTTCTTTATTTCTTCTTTTATTTTCCTTACCTTCCTATCTCTCCAACGGCTTGCGCCGCACTTACGTATCTTTCTTTCTTTCTTGCCAACGTCCCTCGAGTCTTCGACGAAGTAAAGAGTCTCTGGGAGGGTAAAAAAAAAAAAAAAAAAAATTTCACCTTTTTTTTCTTTTTTCGTCGCCCGGGACTTTCAGTAATTAAGAAGCTCGAGATGTGTCAAGACGAAATCAAAAGAAGCTTCTTTTCTCGCAAATTTTTGGATTTTACAAATTTTTTAAAAAGGATCAACTTCGGTGCATTCAAGCGCATCTTCGTGCGATTTCAAAATTATATCGCGTTTTTTGTGAAGAAGTCGAGTATTATTAGGTATAGTGTATTGGTTAAAATTAAACCATTGATTCATTGAATTTTCATTCTAAATGTGATAATTAATGTTTGACCCAAATTTATACTTTGATAAGATTATTTGCTTTTAAGACTCATGTGAAATGTTGCATATTTTAAATAAAGATAAAACATATTCAATTACCTTCGCTTCAAACTTAAAGTCTTAAAAAATATAATTATGTATCTCCAAAATGTAATCTAAAGAATCTTCAATGAATTGAAACAAAATTTTACTTATTTATTATAATGGCTCAAAAAAAAGTTAACAAAATTACGTTAGCCGTTAAATATTTCGACGATGTGAATAATGTCTCTTCAATTATAGAAAATAAAAGCCAGAGAAAATCTCCAGTAAGATTTTTTTTTAAGTACCGGAGTAAAGTATAGAAAAAATCAACAAAAACTTGAAACCTTCTCAGCCAAAAAAAAAAAAAAAAAAAAAAATAGAAAATTTCGCACAATCTCGTAGCTAATAAAACAAAGAATACAAAGAGAGAACGAAAGGTTTGAAATTTATTAAACGTCTCATTTTTCCTTTTCTATTTCGCAAACTGCCATAGTAATTTCGAATCGTATCCTTCTACAACGATGCACCTTAAAATAAAAGAGGCCCAAAGGAAATTTTTTTGTGCGTAAGGTTTTTAACAACGAAAGAATGCGCATATAGGTAACCTCGACGCCAAAAGTTTACGCGCAAGAGCGAGAGAGAGAGAGAGAGAGCGAGAGAGAGAGAGAGCGAAAGACAGAATACAAAGAGAAAGGAGAGCTGTATACGAGAGCAAAGGAAAGAAAAAAATAAAAAAATAAAAGGGAGAGTCGAAAAGAGAAAGAGAGAGAGAGAGAGAGAGAGAGAGAGAGAGAGAGAGAGAGAGAAAGAGATAAAGATAGAGGAGGAGGAGAAGAAAGGAAAGAGCAGAAACTATGCTCTAACGGTCGGCTACCGGTGGCTACACCACTCCGCGAACTCCAAAGCGAAGCCTTGAACTTGCATTTCCGGTAATTGAGTTTAAAATTGCGCGTCGCTTCTCTACTTCCGCTTTTACTTTAATTCCCTTTTCATCTTCTCGCGTCCATTTGTTTTCCCTTCGCGGCGTTGTTACGTCCATTTCTTTCTCTCTACCCTCTTGTCTCTTTTTCTTTTTATATTTTTTCTTTTTGTTTCCTTTTTTTTTCTCTCCACTCCCTCTCTCTTTCTCTCTCTGTTTTTTCCTATTTTTATTTTTTAATCTCGCTTTGAATTTCGAGAATAAATTTTTTAAACTTCAAAGTGCTCTCTTCACATTATTTTTCCTTTAACTCAAGGCTGAAGTTAATTTGAAATTTCTGGGCATTTAATGTACCATGAAATGTAGTTTTACTTTTTTCTTTTGTTTTTTAAGAAGGGATTATTTTTAAAATCAGATTCAAAATACAATTGTTCTACTATTGTCTAAGGAATTGTTATTTAATACTGTAATTTATAATTATATAGTTAGTAAACATTGGATTTTTTCACGTAATTTTTTTTTCTTTGAAATTAAAATAATAACTATCATATTGAATCAAATTTTGAATGACATTTTGATGCCCGTAAACAAAGTATTTATAATAACCTAAATTATCTTTATTAATTTTTCACCTCTTATTTTATTCTAATTACGTAAATTTAAATACGTATACTTTTTTAATTAATTCTTTGAATATTTGAATTAACGTAACCTCAATTGAAGACATATTCCGTTGAAAAGAATTTAAAAAATTAAGAAACGTAATTTAATTATGAGCGCAATACAAACAAACATTTAAATGTGTAAAATAGCTCTACTTCATTTCAATTAAAAAAAAAATGCTTTACATTTTTTTTCGCTCATTACGAAATGATGCTTATATAAAAATGTATGATAATAAAAGTTTAAAATCTCATTGAATTATAAAGGTTGTGTGTGAATAGATTTTTATTAATTAGCTAACACATTTAAAATGAAATGTTTAAAATTAGCTCGAAATTAATATTTGTGATACCTTAATTTTTTTTAATCAATCGTCGATTCCACATAGTAACTTAACTGAGTATTTTCAAACTTTGTATATTTATTTTGAATCTATCGATTATAATCGTTAATTAACAGAGATAAATTTATTTCAAGTAAAATAAAAGGAGAAATCAAACATCTATCTTATATCAAGCTCTAAAAAAATTATACGAATCTCCTACGACGAAAAATTCTCAGACAGCGCGGAAAGATAAAGAGCATAAATAACTTTATGAAGCTCGCAAATTCATCAAGCAGCCGGTATGAAAGTACGGCTCCATTGTTCATACTTCATTGCGTTTATTACCACCATTAAAACAACAGCGCGCGCGCTTTCTCATCCCGCTTACTGATCCTTTGTAAAGTGCCAAGCGACGACGACGACGACGACGACGACGACCGCGTGTTTAGAAAATTTCGAGTTAACGAAGGTCAAGTGGGGAATGTCATACGGTGCGGTAATAAAACTTCGTTAAGAGAAAGAGAAAGATAGAGAGAGAGAGAGAGAATGAGGAATTACATCGCGTGACCGCTCGTCACAAAGCGATATCGTTAAGTCATCCAGACTCGCTTTCTAGCATATTTTGCTTTAATTTCTCGATTGGATAACGGATAGAGGTTCGCGTTATCAAACTGTCGACAAGTGGCGAGGATCTACTCTAATTTTAGCGGCTTTTACAACGTTGAACGTTAAACGCCTCGACGGTCATAGCGATGGATATTTGAACTTGAAATATCTTGATGAATTAATTTACGCGTGATAAGTATCGTGAGATTGCAGAGTATTCGTATGCGTATTATGCTTGCTTTAGTTAAGCTTTTGTTTACGCTTCGTTTGCTTTTTTTTTTTTTTTTTTTCGAGTAATTCGAGGAAACTAATAAAAGATGTTTCTGGTTAATGTTTAATATTGTAATACCGAGAGCGAGGTCGGTTGCTTTTTTTGGAAGATTTTCACGTTGAAGAGAATCAATAAATATAAACGAATTGATAAATTATGAGTGACTCACGTAATGAAGAGTCTTGGATAAAATATTGAATTTAGTAGCTTACCTGTAACAAAAATAAAAGGTATATAATTATAACACTTATATTAGTAGAAATATTAAATTTTAAATTTATACATGTATTGTGACTTTTAGTCGATAACATCATGTGTAAACTGATTTGTTTTGTATTTTAAACTTTTTTATAGCTTACGAATTATGTTCGTTCATTAAATTATCAGAAACGTTCGCAAAAAAAAACTTTGAATATTATGTTAAACACTAGATTTACCAGCTATTTAAATATACCTTGCACGACCAGTCAAAATGACTAGTCTGGTAAATCTAGTGTTAAAAATATTGCTCAATTTTACAAGTACTTTACGTTAAACGTATTTTAATGGTATTTAAAATGAATTTAATGTCAAATGTAATTCGCAAAATAAAATAAGAAATTGGAAAGAATCCAATTCAATTATATTATGTTAATTTATCAAACTGGTCTATTCTTTTTTGTCGGATTAAAAAATATTCAAAAAATATTTAAAACATTATTAATTTAAAATCGAGTAGTTTATAAATTTAAAATTTATAAAGTTATTTCGATCCTATTAAATAATAAAATTACATTTTCTAATGATTGGTATCGAAATTATTCATCGTAAAGTTTATATAAAAATTTTATTATTTTTTAAAATATTCACTCGTAACGTTGAAACACTGCGCTCTTCATTTTCAATTTAACGTTGAACGTTATATATGAGAGGATAGTCGGAAGCCAAATCCGTTTCTAGGCTGCGAAAGCATCTCACGACGCGAGCATTTTCAGGTCGAAAAGTACAAGGCTTTAAAACCTAAAAGAGAAAAAGAGCCCCGTCATCGGAATAAAAAGTTATTGTGCCGCGCGCGATTGCCAAGATGTGTCACTTCGATTTTTACCCATTTACTTTATTGACTCTCTCCCCCTCTCCCTTCCTCCCTTCCTCTTTCGTTTCCTTCCGATTTTATACATATATTCTGTATGCGCGTTCCTTCGTTGAATTATTTATTTCATCGCGATACCGGGAGAATATACGGAGACGTTGTTGAACTTTATTAATTTAAAGAAAAAAATTCTCTTGTTTGTGTACTATTTATTTAAATTAACGGCAATATTAATTTTTCAAATATTAACTTTTTATTTGTAAATAATAAACTTTGAATACAGTTTCTAAGAAATTTATCGTCTTAATAATGTTACCAAGCCTAGCATCGTAACGATCATCGTTAACATCCTAATCGTTAGAATTACTACCTCCATCATTACTACGAAATCGTTCGAATTTTTCGCTCGATAGTCGGTTTAAGTTACCGACTCCGCGTAAATATACACACGGAACGAGAGCACATCAATCAATTAAAAATCTCCACTCGATTACTTCCTTTTTCATTTCCTCGATATCCATTTACCCTTTTACTCGTTTCGTTCTTTCTTCCAACCGCTATTTTCCTTTTTCTATCCCGTTACCTCTCATTTTTATATGTGTGTATGTGTGTGAGTATATCGGTCCACAAACGGCGGACTATCGCAAGAAAATCGAGCAAGAACAATATCTTAAAAGCGCCCGTGTGTTTACCGTGGAAAACGGAGATAAAGAGAAAGAGAGAAAGCGAGAGAAAAAGCTAAGCGATCATCCGGAGCTGCGTAAATCAGAGAAAAAAGACACGGGGAGGAAAACGAGTGAAAGAAGGAAGAATAAGATGGAGAGAAGGAGCAGCTCTGAGGAAAGAAAAAAAAAAGGAACTTTCGAGAAAACTTGGAGGGAGAAATAGTTGCGGAAACCGCATGCGTGCGTCCTTCTAAATCTTATCCTCGAACGCGTATAAAAGAGAGAGAAAGACTTGCCAATAGCTTTTAAAGTAAACGAATAAGTTTTAATAAAGAAAGTTAACAGCTTTATTCGATATACGAAATTTTTTTTTTTTCACACAAAATATTCTTCTATATCGATTATTCAAAATTAACGTCCCTTGGTTAAAATACAGTGTCGATCCACAAACAAAAGTAATCATCGTTAATTCCCATTAAAAAGTGCATCGTAGCACTTGTGAGAAAAACAATTAGAACTCATCCTTATTTCCGATATCGCGTTATATACGCATTTGACGTGAAAATGAGTGGAGGGGGGGTAATTTTCTAATAAAATTAAAATTAAATGTAAGAGAGAAAAAAGCACCGAAGATTTTTTTAAACGAGCTTTTTAATCTGTTCTTTCGACAGCGTTAATTTTTCTATTATTTTTTTTCTTTTTAAATCTTTTATTTTATAAGCCCTTTTTTCAACGAATGTAATTTTAAGCTTTAAATGCATGCCTTTTTAAAAGTCATTCAAAGCTCCAAAAAAAAAAAAAAAAAAAAAAAAAAACGCCAGAAGAAATGGAAAGTACAATTAAAATTTTTTAAAAGAAATTCTCTTTCCAAACGGCTTTTGGATTTAAAGACTGAAAAATAATGACTTGACCTCTTTACTACGTTTTCATTGCGCAAACTTTGAAACGTTAAGTTTTATATTCGACGAATTTCTGGTTTATTTTATCTATTTTTCATTGGCATGCGTTCCTCATGATTTACTTTTTTTGTTTTAACATTAATAATCAACAATGCATGAAAATTGTAAAAAATAATTTTCAAAGAAAATTAAATTATAATACATTTTTCCATTAATTAAATGCGCGATGGAAGTTTTTCATTGAAAATTAAAAAATCTGAAAATTTATTTAACGAATGGAAGGATTTTAAATATGGAAATTAACCGTACTTTTTTGTTCCCTCTCCTCCACTTTTTTAAGATTTTTTATATGAAATATAATATAAAATTATATATATTTTTCTTTTTAATTTGAGTTTTTAAAACCCTTTTTTCACATAGTTATTTTTTTTTTTTTTTGTAATACATAAAAATTTGATTTCATCGCAGTAAAATCAGATAAAATATTATAGAAAATTTAGGTTATTGGATTATTTTTATTTGAAAATTTATTATTTCTATTTGAAAATAATCCAATATGCCAAATACACTTAACGAGTCGGCTCGTTAAGTGTAATGAAGGAGAATAGGAGAGAGGCTGCGACTGTAATTAAGATATAATACAGGTAATATTAATAAAAATAGTTTGGTGTTTTGGAGGAAGGGGGGCTGCGACCATGATAAACAAAATGATTTCTTCCAAGGAATCTATAAAAAACAAATGATTTATCCTAAAAAAAAAAATAGTAAACAAATTATATACATTTTTTTATAAAAAAAATCATTTCTTCGTACTAATTTTAGCAGAGAACTTCTTTGCAGTATATTTTATAAAGTTTGGCCAAAAAAAAAGATCCGAAAAACATGGGGAGGAGGGAAAGAGAAACGAAAAAGAACCAAATTATCTTTTACACACACGCAGACTTTACAAATAGAAAACTAATTTTCCTCGATTGCTCTTAAAAGAGACAAATTAAAAAGTTTAAAAAGTTAAAAATTTTCAAAAAATTAAAATGATTTCTTGAAATTATTCGCCGGGTCTCCTCGCTTTGGTAATTTTTATTCAAGATAACGTTAAACGTTTAAATTTTACTTTATTTTTAATACATAATTTAATAAATCAATTATTTAAAAATTTATTCTAAACTAAAAAGTATAATTAATCTTCGTAGAAAGAGATTAAAACTATCATTTCAAAGTAATTAAAAAAAAAAAAAAAAAGAAATTAAACGTGGATTAAAAAAACATTATCGTTAGATAATTTTTCAACGTGTCTTGAAAAAACTTTTTAATTCTAAAATGAAATGTAAAAAAAATGATTCTCGAACAAAGAATTCTTTATTTAAAAATATAAAATCCTTAAATGAAACAAAATTAACATATCTTAAAAACTGAAATTTCCAAAATCCACCGTTCTGATAAATTTCTCTTCCTTCCTTTAAAAATAAAAATAACTTATTAAAGTCTATTCCGATACCAAAGCGAAAATAGAAAAAAAATAAAGAAAAAGAAAAAAAAAAATATCGCGAGATTAGGTAACGAGAAATCGCGCAAAAGATTTATATATACATCGATATCGAGGTTACGTTATGTGTATATGTATGTAGCAATGGTTAACTAAAAAAGGTAGGGAGGAGCTCGATGAAAGCGTGTATGTGTACAAGGCAGGATGTGTGTATAAGGAAAGCGATATCGCGGCCGCGATAACGTAAACGACTAACCGATAAAGTCTCTCTCTCTCTCTCTCTCTCTCACTCTTTCTCGCTTACCCTTCCTACTTAAGATGGTTTCTCTCTGGGTATATACGTGCAGGGGACTAATTGCCACTCTTGCGAGCTATATACGTGCTCTGCTTTCGTTTTTTTTTCGTTTTTTTTTTTTTATTTTCTGTTTCCTTCCTCTCCATATCTCGCTTTATTTCTTTTCTTTTATTTTCGCTACTTTCCTCCTACAACGACGTCGAGAATTGATTCTCTTGGATAAAAAAAAAGGCTCTCGCGAACGGTTACCCACAGGTCTTGGCATCCGTGTTTCTTTTTTTTTACTTTGTCTTTTTCTTTTTCGACTTTTCATTTTCATTTTATCCTCTTATTATATTTTTTTTTTTTTTTTTTTTTTTTTTTTATATTATTTGTAAAAATGAGTTACCTCATAGTTACCTCATAGTTATGGATTTCAGCGAAAAAATTTATGAGAAAATTTTTTAGATTTTAAGATACGGCAAAGTGTTTACAATGAAAAGAGAAGCGATATTTTTAAAATTAATTTTCTATCGTATGGGAGAGAGGGAATTTTATCTCTTATTTATTGATGAGAAAATTTATCAGATATTTACGTTATTTTAATTTAAAATTAAAATTTTTAACGAGCGAAAATATATAAAAGTATTTTAATATTGGAGTAAAATTCATTTTTACTTAGAAAATTAATCCATAATTAAAAAAAATAAATAAATAAATAAAATAAATCCTAACATTTTTCAGTTAAATATTTTCAAATAAATATTTATTAATAATGAGTTATGAGCGTCCTAAATTGCTGCACAGTAACAGAATACACGTTTTACAAAATCAGAAAGGCCGTGGTATGAGCTATGCTCGAGAAAATTTTTAAATTATTACCCTCTAAATCATACAAGAATATATAATAAGAAGTTTTACGTGAGACAGCGTTATAAGGCCAATTAAAAAGAAATTTTTTAAATACAGTCACGCCAAAAAGATTTAGTGTAAAAAAAATAGCTTGGAAAGGCTAATTAAACACATCCTTTTTAAACGCGTACAACCGGCTAAATAAATCACGAAACTAATCGTATTAATCAAGCCAAGAAAGAGAGAGAGAGAGAGAATTGAGAAAGAAAAGAAAAGCACACGCATGGGGATTGTGCGAAATCTCCACTTGGAAAATCTATGCGAGCCAAAGAAGATAAATAAAAATAAAACAAGTAGCGGCATGCATGCACCCGACGGAAAAAAAATTAAAAAAAACAATAATTAAAAACAAAAAAAAAAAAAAAAAAAAAAAAAAAAAAAGAAAGCAAGATTCCCGCGCGTGTCAGATCCATTAAGAAAGTTTCAAGCGTCGTATGCTAGAAGGGGGTGTGAGAGGAGAAGGCTCGAGAGAAAGAAAAATTAATGGCCCCCGGCGTGGCGCGTTAAGTAAAAAAAAAAAAAAAAGAAAAAAAATTGAAAATTCGTCAAAATCCAGCGGACTCGCAACGCGCGCTCTTCCGAGATATCCTTTAGCTTGCGCGCCCGCTTATGGGAAAAGCTTTAAAGCTCTCTGTCTCTTCCCCTCTTTTTTTTCCTTGTTTTTTTTTATACACCAACGTCGATAAATCTCGGACACATCACGCGTACGCGAGAAAGTGAGGCGAAATCGAGCGGTTTTCAAGTAAAATACGAGCGACTCGTTCTCCTTTCTGGTGGTATTTTGTAACGCATATACATCTATTTCACTCACTCTAATTCTCGTCGATAAATATTGTTCTCGTCTTGACGTGGCATCGACGTTTTACGAAGCCATTGCAAAGCACCGGATGACCGTTTATCGATACGTGAAAATATGTGTATTCGGCATAGATAGTTGTTTTTTTTTTTTTTTTTTTTTTTTTTCATTTTTTTTTATTATTTTTTTTTTCGACGATAAGTAATAAGCTATATAGCAAACGACACGCTAAACTGGATATACCCACTTGGTTTTTCATATTTTTATTTTGTTTCTTCGTTACTGTGGTATTAATGAAATTGTTGTTTAAGGATTTTTTATTTTTATTTGACAATTAAAAAAAAAAAAAAAAAAAAAGTGTATGTCGAATGTAGCAAAACGATAGAAAGTATTTAGAATCTTTATAAATGTAGGTATTTAAAAATGTTTTCCAATAAATAAAACGTTAAATTCCACAGTGATCTACCAATCCTCGATTAACAATTAATACACATTCGAAATTGACTATTTGATGCAGCATTCATAGAAAACAGTTATTATTTTCAAAAATTGCCCAACAATCGATTCCTTTACAAAAACCGAAAATAGTTCATTTGAAATCCTATTCAATCGTTACTCAATCGATTCTCTTTTCATCGTAAAAAAAAAAACAAAAAAAAAACAAAAAAAAAAACAAAAAAAAAAAAAAATTACCAATTCGCAATCTCTTCCGCAAGAATCAACTAGAGCTGGTATAAACGACGATCGTTCATACTTCACGCCGCTATACATCGTCCTTTTGCGGAAATTGATCTCGACAACGAGAAGATAATTTACTCGGCTCTAATAGCATTACGTACGCGCGAGTCGTTGACAATTCTGGCGAGTGCGACCGTAACTATTATTACTACTGCGTCCACTGAATGTATACATCGTAGGGAGTGAGAAATTACGCGCATGCAAGAGGATTTCTCTCGCGTTCGCGCACTATGTTGACGCGAGTGATAATAATCGTATTTTGGAAGGTTAATATTTTGTGGATGTTTTTTTTTTTTTTTTTTTTTTTTTTTTAAACTTTTCGATTGTCGCTGGCTTATCGTTTTTTTTTTTTTTTTTCGTTTGCGAACGCATTTTGAGATAATGAAGGACCTTTATCTAGCGCTAAAATTTCTCTTCAAACCATATAGCCAACGGATGAACGTCAAAATAATATTCAAAGCTTGCATTAAAGCTCGTCACCTTAGCGAGTCGTAACGAATACATACACACATCGTAGCAAATTCGACGGCTGTAATAATTCAAGCCCGAAAACGAAAACGGAATCAACAAGTAGGACTTAAGCGTACGTGTGTATGTGTGTTGGTATACGCGTAACCAATGCAACTACAAAATTCACCGAAATACGTTTCTGAAAGAGCTTTAGCAGCCAAGGGCTTACACGGTATGTATAGGTAGTAAGGTTCCTGCGCGCGTGCGCGTTGTGTTAAAATTGCGGATGAAACGCGGAATTTTAACGGGTTTACTCGGGGAAAAAGAAAAATAAAGGATAATTCGTTGCGAATAAGCGAGTTTAATGAAAGACACGACACGTTTTTCTATGCAAGTTTATTTCTAAGAAAAACATTCATTTTATTTATTTTTTATAGAACTCGAAGCAAGTTTTATGTATCGCAAGCAATAAGTAAGATAAGCTTTTAACAAGCTAATGAGCTTGTTAAAAGTTTAACGCTTACCCTAAAAAATAAACGCGCCTTCAATCGAACATTCTAAAGCTTACAAAATTTATTCGGACAACCGCCTACCCGCAGGAAAAGCTTCAATTCGCGCGCGTAGATACACTTTCGGATAAGTGTATACCCGCGAATATTAAATTAAAGCCCGATCGTGTAATTTAGGAGTCATATTGTTCCCCGGCGTCTCTGCTCGACTGGTATAATGATCCGCGTGATGGGCTTAGGAAGGGAGTGAGAGAGAGAGAGAGAGAGAGATGGGATTGCTTTTCTATTACACCCTACTCAGCGAATCTTGACATTTACCCGCGTTCTATATCTCATGGGAGATGTATGCATGTATATATGTGTGCGTGTGCGTGTGTTTATACAAACGACGGCACTTCTCGTCGCGGTGTAACTTTCCTGAAAATTTAATCGCTTCGATAGGATATAATTAATCAAACAAAATATATAGGGAAGATTTCCCTTACAATTATTTCAAGAGGGATGTAAGGAGAAAGCACGGTTCTGTTTAAATTTATCAACTTTGAGTTAATTGGGATGAATATGTATAGGTAATTATTGTATAAGTTTTTATGCGATTTTTATGTTAATATACAACATTGCAATAACGTAAAAGTTTGTTTGAAGAATTTTTACTATCTTAGAATCTTTTATCTTAAAATTGTATTTTTACTATTTTTACAATCTTCTTAAAATACAATCAAATAAAAAAAAAAAAAAAAATCAACACATAACAATTTCTTTTGTTTTTAAAATATTTATTATAAATAAAGAAAAAAATTAAGTATATCCATCGCGAGCAAAAGAATAATATTCCTTATCAAGCATTTCCAATATCGCGGAAACAATTTTCGCAATCAGCGCGAAGAACCAAACGGAAGTAGACAGCGCATAAGACAGGAGAGCTAAAGCAAAGTGAAAATAATTGAAACGTGCAGAGGGAAAGAGAGAGAAACCTTAGCGAATACGAAGACGGCTGTCAGACGGACAGACGGATTCGTCAGGAGAAAGAGAAAGAGAGACAGAGAGAAAGAGAGAGAGAGAGAGAGAGAGAGAGAGAGAGAGAGAGAGAGAGAGAGAGAGAGAAAGTGGAAAGTTTCCGGCGTGCGGTTCTCTCTCACTCTCTTTCTCTATATACATATTTTCCCATTTCGAAACGGAGAGAAGCAGCCCGCTTGCGAGGCATTGTTTTATCGAGACTTCAATAGTTACTGCTCGGGCGCGCACGTGCGGGAAAGCGAGAGAGAGAGAGAGAGAGAGAAAGAGAGGGAGGTGGGAGAAGGGAGAGATGTTAATTGCTCGCGGAAAGACATCGTCGCGTCGTCGTTGTTAGGCATGATGATATCGGGGTATACAGTCGCGCTTTCGTCTACATGTACTTATCGCGCCTCGTACACGCGCAAACTCGAGCTCTTTCTCTCTCGTACGTGCGTGCGCCCGTGTAATTTTAGTCTATTCTTGCGACCTTTTGTTACGATGACAAATTGTGTACGCGAGCACACGAGCGCACTTGTTGATGGAAAATCTACGAGGTAGTACTACTTTTGTGCTAGCGATACCGCGATTGGGGAAGTAATCTTAAAGATTTATCGCGCTTTTAATTTTTTATGATTTTAATTATTGTATACTATATTAACTATGATTTTAAAAAATAAAAAAATTGATAATAATAAAAATTTAAAGAATACAACATTTCTATTACGTTTTCATTCGCTCGTTAATTAACGTAGGTATTGTTTATGATTTTTCATTTGCAATATTAATAGGAAAAGTAAATTGAAAAAAAAAAAAAAATACTTGAAAACAATAATACATAATATGTAATAAAAAAATATACGATAATATAATTTTTTTTTCCATAATTGATTCACAAGCTATTGCTTAAAAATTGTTTTTTTTTTTTTGTATTGATATTTGAAAATAAAAATATAAAAATATTTTAACGAACTTTTCACTATTTTAATAGAACTATTTACATAATAATTTGTATTTTTTATTTTTAATAAAAATATTTTACAAAGACTGTGTGTTACTTTATGTTTAAAAAATAATTAAATCACAATCAAATATAAATGCATTGAAGAAAAAAAATCACATTCAAACAAGCATTCAATAGTTTGAAAAAAAAAAAAAAAAAAAAAAAATTAAACGAATAAAAAATGGAAACGTTAATGTATAATGATATGTTTATAATGGTAAACAAATGATAATGTTTCTCACATATACCCCTTTACTAAGAGTCACGAATACATTTTTCATTTCATCGTCGCTTACAAATATACATACATATCTCGCTGGAGGGTTGGAACGAAACCGGCTAATCCGAGCGCAACTCGGTCGACAAAGGAACTTAATTGAATTATCATAAAATCATTTTCCACCCCATACCCCCCCCCTCTCTCTCTCTCTCTCTCTCTCTCTCTCTCTCTCTCTCTCTCTCTCTCTCTCTCTCTCTCTCTCGATTTCGCGTGCGCGCGCAAGCAAGCACTGGGGTATACCTAATATAAATTCCCAACGCAGAGCTCGCGCGTACAAAACTTTTGGGTCAATTGAGTGAGAGAGAGAGAGAGAGAGAGAGAGTGCTTGAATTTTACGGATTTATCGACACGCTCGTAGTCCGCGTAATTATCCAACTAGAGAGAAAAAGAGAGAATGCGAGAGGTAGTCGTTCTCGTTCTCTCTTTCGTTAACACGGCTTCATCGTCGCGCATCGTCCTCTTCTCATTCATTAAACAGGCCGAACGCGACGCGCGAACCGCCGCGCCAGCAGCAGCAACGTCGGCCAAATTATTAATTATGGCCGGCGAGTGCGTCATTTTGGCCCCGGAGTAATGGAAGCGCGCCGATAATTAAATCTGTCGCACCGCTAGTCCTCCGCTCTACCCATTGCACGGGTGAACCCGGGTGAAGAGAACGAGAGCGAGAGAGATGGAGATTGAATGAGAAAGAGAGAGAGAGAGTTGAGCACGAGAAACACGGAGAAAAGAGAGCAAGGATAAATAGGGGCTCTCTTTAAGGGGATGTCGCACAAAGTGCACTGCTTTACTCTTGTAGCTTTCAGAGCCCAATGTGTGGGTACGAATCTATGTATATGTGTGTGTTCGTGTAACGGTCTAAGCTTTTATGTAATATGGAAAATTGAGCTTTATCATATTGCTTTATTTTTTGTTTTTTTTTTTTTTTTTTTTTTTTTTTACTTTTAATTGAAAGGTTTTACTTTGACATTTTTTTTTCCATTCGGCTTTTAATTCTTTGAGATGAAAATTTTTCTTGCAAGAACCGATAGTGCGCGCGTTTCCTTCGTCTCTCGGATGATTAATTAAAAAAGTACAAGAAAGTAAATAAATAAATTGAAAGAAAAAGAATATTTCTTTGAACGTCGATACATAAATACCCAATAATAAAAGAAAAGAATAATTCGAATCTTTCCATCCTTTCTGCTTCTATTCGGAAATTTATACATAATTAGATATTTTAACCAATTTCCGTTATCAATGTATATATAACGTTCATTCAAACTTTACCACTTCTAATCTACCCAAAAGTCGCTTCGTATACATATATACTGCCTGGCGATAAGATGATAAATTTTCCTTTAAATGACTTTGGAAAATATAAGCCCATTGAGAATTCAACGATAAAATAAGTTCTCATGATTTGTATTCCGTTTCACAGCGACGGAGCGAGAATATCGTTACGGAAAAGGTAAAACAACGTCGACAATGGTTCGTATTGTGTGCGTTAGATGCCCCGGTTTTCTTCGGTTTGAATTTTCTCCCTTTGTAAATTTGTTTCATGGTGAATTTCTTATTTTATAATAAATTTATGCGTATCTTTCTCTTATTTAGAATACGAATGAATTTAACGAATAATTGTTTATTGATTTTTGCAGTTTAACGAATATCTTAATGAGAGTAAACAAATGAAATTAATGAACTGGTAAATACATAAAAAAATTGATCTTTCTTTGCTGATACGTTTGTTAAATGTGTGAATTAGTTCTTTAGAATAGCGTTAAATATCCTCTATTATCTCGTTTGTTGTTATAAACAATCAACCTTTGTATCAAAGAAAATCAATCGAAATAGAATATATTTCTCGATAATAAAAACTTGACCGTATAAATTCCGCAAGCACATTTCATTTATTCAGTTCGATCTACCGGCAAAATCAAAAGCACAAAAATAAACTCCTAATCTAAGTCTAACAATAAATCCCCAAGGCATCTTTTTCTTCTTCCTTCTTTTCCATTTCTATATCTACTTCCCACAAGAAAAAAAAAAAAAAAAAAAAACGAAGAAGAAAAAAAATTCCAAAGCTACGGGTTATATTCGCGACCCGAATTTCACAGACCTCCGACTTTTCGAGACGGCGTTTTTCATTGAAACGATAATACCCCCCAGTTTCGAAAGAGAAGAAAAGTAAGGAATAGCGGAAGGACGAAGGGGATAAAAGGGGAAAAAGGTACATATATATGTATATGGGAACGCGGATTTCATTTGGATATATTCATCGAGCGTTCGCGCTTTCGCGCAAAGAAACGAGCGAGTCGGCCAGAGAGATAGAGAGAAAGGAACCGTGGCACGAAAGAATGAGATTTAACCGGGAGACTGAAAGATAGACGATGAAGAAAGATAAAAAAAAAAGCGGAAAAGATAGAGAAGGAGGCGCGTCTTTATCCGAGCCGCGAATACTTAAAGGCGGTATTACATTCCGTAAATTGAAAGAATGCTCTTATTGCAGCAAGTCTCGCGGAAGTAATCGTCGATCTAGCATCTCTCTAACTCGCTCTCAGTCTCTATCTCTCTCTCTCTCTCTTTTTATTTCTCGCTCTTTCTCTCGCTCACTTTTTCTGCCAAATCGAGCGCGGAGAAGAAAAGGAAACGGAAGAGAAAGAGAATCGGAAAAAATGAGAGAGAGAGAGAGAGAGAGAGAAAGAGATGGAAGAAAATAAGCAGGAAATCTAGAAAAGAGACGGGCGATTATCTTGTCTTTTCTCTCTCTTGTTTTTTCTTTCTCCCTTCCTCGAACGACTTGTTCCGGAGAGTCGTTTCGCTCTCCCACACGCGAACAAGCCCCGCAAAGCAATAGCTGCACACAGCTTTGAGATTTTCCTCTGCTGGAAATCTAAAAACTCTTGTACGCGTGTATACGTGCGAACGAATGAAAGAGAGAAAAAGCGAGTAAAGAGAGAGTCGAGGAAGAACGAGCGTTTCGCGTATTTTAGACTAATATTTGTAAGAGAGCCGTTAAAACGTTATTAATCGAGTGGTTATCCTTTCTCTATATTTTTAGTTTCCCGCTTTCCTCCTTTTTTTCTTTATTACGTATTTTATTTTTCTTACTTTTTTAACAATTTAAACAACGAGATGGCAGGCGCGTATATTTTAGATACGCAAAAAACTGTAAAGAATAATAAACTTGAATGTATCTAAATTGAGATACACGTTCTTAATCAATTGTTATAATCAGTAAAACTTATGCAAAAGAATGTTCTGCAAACATAATTAGTCTTTTTGTTGGCATGATTAAAATTAAAACTTTTTCTTTAACAATTTAATTTTAGATATTACGAAAATACTATCGTTAGAAATACAATTATTCATATTTTTAAAGTAATTTCAGTTTAATTTAGCGAAATAAAATTAAAATGAATTTTAAAAAGTAAAAAATTATTAACCAAAAGAATTATTGTGATAAAATTATAATTGTTTCAGTCACCACAGCAAAACAAAGTGCGAGGAAAAGAGAGAATACTTTTAAACTTAATTTTCTAATACATTTAATAATAAAGTACCTTAATTTATACTATTTCAATATATTATTGCCTTATAAATAATCGTAGTTAATTTCGTTATACGATAAGTATAAAAAATAACATCTTTTATCAATAACCTTTCTATCGTTAACTCATAAAATTTACATAACGAATAATTGCGTTGAATATCCACATGAACGTAAAGTATATAAAACGTTGTTCGCGACTGAAAGAGAAAATCAATTACGCGGATTTAATTACAGCCTGTGAAATCGACATATGCATCTCGCAAAGCGAGAGAGTTTCAAGAAACGCGCTCGTTACGAATTTAACGTTCCGTATGCGCATCGTGCACAAAGTAAAACAAGAGAGAGAAAGA
Source organism: Chalcis sispes (assembly GCA_949987625.1). Taxonomy (NCBI): domain Eukaryota; kingdom Metazoa; phylum Arthropoda; class Insecta; order Hymenoptera; family Chalcididae; genus Chalcis; species Chalcis sispes. The sequence goes on from OX465094.1 coordinate 13,128,144, forward strand.
GAGAGAGAGAGAGAAAGAGCGAGAGAGAGAGAGAGATAACGGCAAAGGAGAAGCAAGAAGAAACGACGATTCGATCGTAAGTATCGCAATATCAACAAAATGTTAAAGGCACCTTTATCATCGCTTTTAAACATGTTGCCACGAGTGTTTATATGTACACACATAAACCCACACGCCAGTGAATTTACTTGTACGAGTATATACCGTCCTTTGAGTAAAGAGTCTCCGCGAAAGCGACCGAACCCGAATGAAAAAAGAAAAAAGAATTGCAAAGAGTAGAAAAGCTTATAAAAGCCAAGACGAAAATTGCGATTTGCCGGTCAGCTCTCACTCTTTTTCCCTCATTCTTAATTTTACGCTGCAACATCATAACAGTATTAAGAGGGAGAGAACGCGACGGCGTAAATATATATATATATATGAGCGCAACGCTGTTAGTTGGTCAAGTGGCTTTTAAATAAGCGCGGACTCGCGCGAGTCCGCTATACATCTAACCCATGTGTCGGTCAACCTTGTATTTATGTGTGTATATATATATATCCATATACGCATACTTTCATCGTAGATGTTTATTTATACACTGATGCGATATCTCTTCGATGATTAGTTTGCGAAATTTACGATAGAGAAAAAATGCGCGAGACTATACGCGAGCTTTCGTACTTAACTTTCACTGAACGTAGTATAGTCGATACCGATAGTTCATGTTTTAACCCATTTTTTACCTTTTATTCCTTTTTACTAAATATTCGTTATGCAAAATATTGCGAAAAATGTTTTATCCATGGATCTTTTTATGCAAAGAAGATCATGCTATCGACTTGTATAAAAAAAAAAAAAAGGCAAATAAAACATTGGGTCGCGTTTTATTCGTTAACTGTATGTCAAAAATTCAAACTACTCCTACCATAACTTGAATGATGATAAAAAAAAAAAAAAGAATAACCATTATCAACAATGAATATTCTTGCTAAAATGTTTGTTCAATTCTCTAAACAGAAAAAAAGAGATTCTTTTTTTTTTTTTTTTATTTTATTTTGCATATCAATGCAATTTTCGCGAGCAAATGATGAATGAAAAAAAGAAGAGATAAATGATAATAAAAAAGCACGAAACGATCGTAAAACATCGCCGCTATTTTTCAACAATTTTTATAATCTTCGCACCGAGAAAAATTCAATACACTCACGTATATACATATACGTATAAATAAAATATTTCTACGCTCGGCATAATGGCGTACGCTTGTACTCGAATACTCGTACTCTTGCGCAGGTGTATGCATAAACACAATGTCGCACTGTGCGCACTGTATATATTTACGCGAAAGAAGAGCTTCAAAAATCGAAACTTTTTTCATTCATGTAACTGCTTCGTATAAATTTATATATGTATGCATAACTATCGATTTACATAGTAGCGTAATATTGGATTATAGGTGAAATTCGCGGTATTTTCTGACTTGTGAAAAAAAAAAAAAAAATGACGCGTTATATCGCACGAATATCAATCAAGTTAGCTCCGCCATTTTGTTTTTCACGAAATAAAAGAGTTGTGTGCTGCATTGTGCTCAACTTGCGCTATAATTTGTCGTAAAAAAAAATTATTAATTTTTATTTTTAAAGGCAAAAAATCATCGTTTTCGAAAAATAGTTAGCATCGCCATTTTTGTAGAATTGCTAGAGCATTATCGCTTTCTGTTATAAATGAAACAAGAGTTCATGTTCATTTAGTTATATATACTATATAATAAGAATTATTTATATGCTAAAATACGTGTTTTATTTAATTTTTTCAAAAAATTTAAAATTGTTGTCAAAATGTTGATAATTAATTCATTTTTTTTTTTTTTTGCGACATATCCTAGGAGAATATAGTGCAATCCAAAACTTTTCTTTTATATATATAGATGTGTGTGTATACGTATCAAATTTTTATTCTATGAAAAAAAAGAAAAAAACTGGCAGGACAAAATTTATTTTGAAAACGAAGATTTTTTATTTCTAAAAATGAAATTTCATTTCTTTTTTAACGGCACATTATAGCACAACTCGAGCACAATGCAGCTCAATTCTTATATTTTACGAAAAAAAAAAAAAAAAAAAAAAAAAAAACAGCAATGGCGGGGCTAAGTTGATTAGCATACCGCTCGACGAATTCGGTTACTCGTGGGCCATGAAATTTCTATCCGCAGCGCATACTTCTTTTTGTATGGTACTGCTTTCGTTTCGGTGAATCTACACGAGGACGTTTAATTGGAAAGAGAAGGCATATTTTTTATTTTAGTTTTATTCCAACACCTTATTTGTTATCAGATATCGTCATATTAAATTTCCGCACCGAAGAAGAATACAACGTTTTGCAATGTTTTACAAATGTGCAATTAATTATTTTTGATTAAATTAATAAAGAATGTTTACGAATAGTGAAACTTTACTTTTTTAAAAAGAATATCATTTTTGTATATTAATATGCAGATCAACAAAAAGAATGTATTTATAAACGATACGTAATTTTTACGATGAATTATTATTAATAACACATGTTATGTCATTCAATCAAGTGCGTCTTCTTTATTTTAATCAAGAAGACATCGACTGCTTTACCTTTTCCCAAAACACGCGCAGCAAGATAAATTCAAACAGATTGATGAAGACCTACTAGATTGAGTAATTGTTGGTAATCGCGTTAATTATAGCTGTTACGACTCAATCGTATAAAATCGATCTCCTCGAACTAACTCTCTCGCGCACATACTATCCTTTGCAATCAATCGCGAATTTTCTTAAACGTTTCGAGAAAAAAAGAAAAAGAAGATGAAAAAGAAATAATGGAAAATATAGCACAAGAAACACCGCAGACTCTGCTGCGAAAAGAGAGAAAGAGAAAGAAGAAACCGCCGTTTTCGCTCTCTCTCTCTCTCTCTCTCTCTGCGCACCTTGGTAACAAAGTTCGAGCCGTTTCTGCAGCTTATGCATAAAAATCAATAAATTACAACTCTAACCATTGACTTTGCGTGTACGCAAACTTTAATTCTTCGATCGTTCATAAGGAGAAAAAAAAAAAAAAAAAAAACCCAATCACCGAGGCTCGATAAATCACCATAACTCACCGATTGATCAAAGGAGACGCGCACACACATACACACACAACACCCTTATATATACCCATCGAGTCTCCCCTCGTCGTCATCGTTCCCCGTTTATTTCTACAACGATATAACTATTCCCAGGGTCGCAATATCCCTTAAGAATTCGTCCAAGTTTGCGCATTCGAAAAGTGACGCAGCGCCATAAAGACACACACTTGCGCGAGTGAAAGCTTTTCCGCTTTCTCGTCAAAGTGCACGAGGGAAGAAGCGGTGGTGCGCGCGTTGGATAGTCGCAACGACCGCGTACACGTACACCTCTATTCAACATATACGTACACACACACACATATATATATATATATGTGTGTGTGTGTGTGTGTATCCTCAACCGAACTCTTCTCTCCCGCTATTTGCAAGGAACACAGCCGCGGCGTACAAAGCCGTCTTCGTATAGTAGATGTAGTCGATCGCGTACAGTCCTCCCTCTCTCTCTTTCTCTCTCTCTCTCTCCTGCAGAGTCTTTCTCGCACGCGCTCTGGCGAATGCGGCCCGTAAAATTATTAACGACCCACTTCGACCGAATGAAGAGAGAGGGGAGATGAAGAAAGGAAGAAATGAAGAGACAAGAGAGAAGAAAGAGAGAGAGAGGGAGAGAGAGCGGGGGGAAGAGAAAACGATAGCATTAACGGTTTAATGCTTCGCGATAGCTCGAGCGCGAGAGCTAGTTTTAGGGAAAAATTTTATCGTTTTTTAATCAGAGGTTTAAATCACGATAAAAGAGGATTTTCTTTTCCTTTTTCTTTTTTCTTTTTTTTAATGTTTTCGTGATTTTATAGTAAGAAAAAGCGAGAGAGATAGAGAAACAGAGAGACTAGTATAATGATAAATAGTTACTGGTGAATATACGAAGAGACGCAAAAAGTAAAAAGTTAAATAAAAAAATTTTCTTTTCAAAGTGATTCTTCTTTGTTTCTTATTTCAATTGCCTTTGATTGAATATTAATTTTATGAATTTCATAACTCTTTAAATGTTAATTTAAAAAAAAAGAAAAAAAAAAGAAAAAAAAAATTATTTAAAATTTAAACAATTTGTATTTAATAATACAAATTTTCATCGTCGTTCATTTTTTAAATACATTTTCGTTGGCATTAAATAAAGTTTTTTCAACATTGCGGTAAACATTATGTATGCAAATATTTTTAACTCCTAAACAGTTTATTATTATTATTATTATTATTATTATTATTATTATTATTATTATTATTATTATTATTATTATTATTATTATTATTATTATTATTTAAGTTCACATTTCAACCGTTTATCAACAAGTTTCTAAAAAAGTCTACTTAATTAATTTCTTTTGACGTTATATAAATTGCTAAAAAATTGAATGCAAAATATTTGAATAGCTTATTCTTTTTAAAAATATCCCATGGCGCATTAAATAACGTTCGTGAAAGAAAATTCAATGAATATAACCAAGTGTGGTAAAACATAAAAAAAAGCCTGACAATTTTTTGACGAATTTAAGGCAAAATCGATCTTTTTATTGGTAAAATTTTCAAAATCTGTAAACATAATGTCAACCTTATTTTACTACTTTTTTTATCCTTTTTTTTTTTTTAACATTCAACTTAAAAGTGTTCAAAGCAATGGATTTTATAATGAAACCTCGGTAACATTTTCCGACATTATTTTTTTTTTTTTTTTTCAGAAAAATGTATGTATTTAATAGGATGATGCTTCGCTTTTACCATAAAATACGAGGTAATTTTTAAAATGAAAGCCCCTCTTTGTGTTGCGTTACCTTTTATCGCAAAATTATATTAAAAGTTTTATTAAGGGGTTTTTAATTATGAATATGTATTATGTATTATAACATAATTATTTTGAACATCGTTTTTTTTTTTTTTTTTTTTGTTTTTTAAATATATTGTTTCAATTTGAAATGAAAAGATGAAATCCTTCATGAAAAAAAAAAGAAAGAAAATAAAACGATATACCGCTTTAATAAAATTTCAAAAGAAAATAAAAATCTGAAACTAAAATCACGAAAGTATTACCGTTTATACGAGCCCGTCTTTAAGCAAATTAATGACAAACAAGAACCAAACAGCATGAGAGAAAAGAAACTATGTCGCATTTACGGAGAGTAAAATCTTGTTAAGTTTATATATAAAACCAAATTCGCAGGATATTTCGTACGCGGCTTATACGTCATTATTATGTTTATAATGCACTACATAATGACTTTTCACATTGACTCAACCAAAGTCATTATTCGGTCCATTGGAGCAGGTTGAAATACGCGTTTCGGCCTTTAGCAGTTGCACACACGTGTACGCACATTGGTAGCTTGCTGCACAAACGAAGCAATATCTATACCAAAATAAAGGGGAAGGGGTGAGGAAGCAGAGAGAAACTCGTTTTATTTGAATTTCGAACTCGATGGGGAGGGATATATACACCGAGAGAAATAGAGGAAATTGTTAAAATTTTATCGTTCGCATATATATATATATACATATATATATATGCGTAAGCTATTATCGCCTAATTTACTGCAAGAAATTATTAGGACACACGCGATGCTTTTTCAACTGTACAAATAATGCGCTGGTGTTAATCTTGAAAACGTTTAATCGATAATCGGATGATTTGGGATATAGGTACGAAAACAAGAATAAAAAGTAGAAAAAATATATACCTATACACGTATATAATTGGGTTATCGGAAGATTCGCTGCGTTTTATTGGTTTTAATGAATGGGGTTATTTTTTTCAATTAAACGCGAAAATATTTGACTTTGAACAATCGATATAAAATATTAAATCGAACAGGTTAAATATAAATTTCGATTAGGGACCTCCGAGAATGGAGATAAATATTTAATACGATTTGCCTCATTGCTTACTTTTGAATAAAAAAAAAGGCATATATTGAATGGAAAAATACGTTGAATAAATTAAGAGTATTTAATCGCAACTGTTGTCATGCGAACTTTGGTTTAATAATGACATATTTTTATAAGTACTTACTCGAATTATATTGACACATTACGAATAAATCAGTCCACTAACTTACCTGAAACACGATGAAAAAAAATAGATATTAAAATCTTTATTATAAGATTAGGTAAAATAAAATTTAATAAGTAATTAAAATATTAAAATTGTTTAAACTAAATTTATTTACATGAAATATTAAAAAAAAAATTTTATATTTAATGTATCTATAACAAAAAATATATTAAAACGAATTTTATAGCTAAAATTTGAATATTATAATAATATTAAAGATAAAATAGAATTCTTTCAATTCATGCAAGCTTTTTATGCTCACTATTTTCATCAAAACGAAAATATTTTTCAAATTGAAAAAAGACTCGATATCATTATTTATACATAGCTTTTTATATCTAGAACAGCAATTATAAAGTAACATATAATTATAATCTAATTACATAACAAAAATAACCTCAATCAATAATTTAATAAAATGGCTTTCGAAATTTCTCATCTATTTTTTCAAATAAATCCATATTTGAAAAGTTAAAAAACTTTCACAAGTTATTCAATTATAAAGTTAGTTATTCAATTTATGAGCAATCGCCATATTTTCAAAGAAAAGAAAATCAAACTAGTAAACAAATCGTTATTTTTCTATTTACTCACGCTTCACGTTTTAACATTACCCGTAAAAGATTAAAATATACGGGGTCGATCAATGTTTCACTAAAAAAGGAAACTGATACGAAAGCAAAAACGTAAAATAGGCCATTAAAAAAATTAAAAAAATTAAAAAAATTGAAAAAAAAAAGAATAAAAAAAAAATGCCTTGCTGTTTCTCTCCTATCTTTTAAAACATTGTATTTAACAAAATTCTTCTCTTTGCTCGTTTGAACAACGCAACGAGACTCCGAAATGTTCAAAATTACGGGTCCTTCTCTCACGCGCGAGAAAAATTTACATGAAGAAAAGAGAAAAAAAAGAGACGACTACCATCGTCTTATATAGTACAAAGAAGTACCAAAGACGTAGCAACCGATTCGGACTAATAGTACTCTCGGTGGAGGGCCAAAAAAGAAAGAACAAAAGAGAGAGAGAGAGAGAGAGAGAGAGAGAGAGAGAGAGAGAGAGAGAGAGAGAAAGAGAGAAGGGCCACGAATTCTCGCGCAAGGAGTAGGCGAGAGTGAGAGAGAGGATAAAGAACGCGGAGCCAAATAAGAAAACGTGCGGTTCGGTTAGTGCGCAAAGTTTCCTCGTTAAACATGCTCCGAGATCTTGATTTCCCGATCTCCTAGCTCGTCCAACTTCCCGTAAGGAAGCCAATCTACGCCCATCTCTTTCGCTTTTCTACCCTCTTTCTCTTCCTCCTCTTCTACTTTTTCCTCTTATTTTGCGGAAAAAGACGGAGGGGAGAAGGGAAGCGGCGTTGGACTTTACTATCTTTCTCTTTCTTATTCTGCAAAAGAGGTCTTACTTACCGATGAATTAACGGCGAGGAAAGGTAAGAAAGACCCGAGAGACGCGGATATTTTCGAAGGGAGAGCCGCAGATGAGAAAACTTAATCGAACGATGAATTGTTTGTTCACTTTTATTCGAATATGCGCTTATATATATTTTCAGCCTACTAACCCGTACGGCGACTCTTACCGACGGAGCATCGTCAGCGTGTAAATGGTTTCCATACGCGCAAGCGCCTTTTCGATCGTATTAACATTTTTCTATACGTCCTTCTAGGCTGTATAGACATTCTATACGTCCTTTTAGGCTGTATATGTGCCAGGAGAAAAAAAAGTTAACAGCGCCACTGCTATGTATTTGTCGCTTCATATAGCCTAGCATTTGAGTCTTCATCGAAACTTATATTTTCGAAACGCGTAATAAGACTTATGTATGTTGAGCGAAGGAGAGAGAACGAGATAGCAATAAGAGCGCGCGCACCATTGCTCCCACGTGACCACCCTATCTCTGTCTCGCTCTCTCCTTCGCTCAGTATGTACATTCAAGCGACCACGGGGCTCTGCTTTTCTTTTGTTTTCTTTCAGTATAGTGTATCGTTGGTCGGTAATATTCGTTCTTAATATGTGAGAAGAAGAATAAAAATGGACAATTTATTAAATAATGAAAATAAGACGAGTGATAGTGACAGTGATGAAGAATGCAAACGTGAATTAAATAAACTAATAGAAAAAGCAAAGTCTAATATAATCCCGCAAAATTAAAAAATTTAATAATAAGTGATTTTAAAGTGATAATTTTTTAGTTTATAATTTTGTTTGTGATTTAGATAAATGATTTAAAAGTTTTTTGTGTGAAGAAATTAAATTTAAAATATTTAAAAAAGTTACTGTTTTTTCATGTTAAATAAGAGACTAAAATTCATTGATTATACAAAAAATGTGTTAAACAAATATAGTATTGTTATGATAAAAATAACATAAGAAAGTATTTATATTAATTATAATAGTATTAATATTATTAATAAGCCTTCAAATCTTATAAAAAAAACTTTTGTTAAAAATATTATTCTGTATAAATATTTAATAAATATACTCAAGAAATTTATATTTTTTAATAAATAATAATTGTTCAAGAATTAATTTTATTTTTAAATATTAATCCATTTACTATTTTTTTTAATTTCATAATTTATATTTATATTTACATTATGTTGTCTGTCACTTTTTGACACTACTACACATGTACATGTACGCGTGTGTGTACAAAATGCGCATGCGTTAGCAGACGATATCTGTAGTTTACGAACTGTCAGTATGGGTTCGAAATTGCATTTAATTGATATGCAACAAAATAAAATTAATTATTCTGTTAACTAAGTAAGAGTCTTCGTACGGGTTACAAGGCTGAAAAATTTTTTAAGCACCATGAGTGAACCTCGCGTCATTAAAGCTTTCGGCTCATATTTTGTGGATGGATAGAGGCGCCTTAGTCGCTCGCTGCGCTCGCGACTGCGGCCCTACTATCCATCCACAACATATTTTGCCTCAAGCTGTAATGACGCGAGGCTCGCACAAGGTACATAAATAACTAATACGTATTTCTCAATCATGAAAATTATTCGTTAAATCAAAAAGATATTTCTATGAATTTAACGTCGATTTTATATAAAGTGTAAATTAATCGGTATTCTCGTCAGCGATTTCCGGTTTAAATAATTAAGTTTTCAACTTTATCGTACGTTCATTGAAATTCTAGTAAGCGATAAATTCTTTGTTAAACGAAAGTTTTTTAAAAATAAATTCAATAAATAATGGTATTTTTATTGAATCGATATTTATTGGAATTATAAAATTGCCAACTTTACGGAAACGAAGAAATTTTTATTCTTAATTTCATTAAAATTATATCTTGACTTATATCTTTATTAAAATAATAAAAAAAAAAAAAAAAATAGTAAATTATTTAAAATGATAAATTCATTTTGAATAATTTTAATAATAAATACGTATTTATTTACTCAATACTGAGACACTGTATCGACGTTGGAATTTCATTTTCAATAACCTTTATTAAAAGTGTAAACTTTTTTATTTTTATTTATCGCAATAAATAATTATTGTATATTTTTTTTTTTTTTTAACATTAATGTACATCGTGTAAAAAGAATTAAACTTTTTTTTTAAAAATCTCCGATAAAAAAGAGCGAGAATATTCGCCGATACGAAGCAAACAATTCGCTTTCTTTAGACGCGCTGTTAATGATGCGTCATAAACCGTACAGCCATAAAAAAGAGAAAGAGAAAGAGAAAGAGAGAGAAAATGAGAGAGAGAGAGAGAGGGGGGAAGGAGATAAAGATGCACTTCACATCCCAAGAGATACAACAATAGCCAGCAGCACCCCATTAGAGGCTACGTCTATTCGCACCTGTCGCACCTTTCACTACGGGAGAGCTTTTATATTTCGCGCTTTCGTATCGAGAAATCGACGCTAAAAAGTAAAAAGAATAAGAGAAGAAGAGAAAGAGAGAGAGAGAGAGAGAGAGAGAGAAATGGTGGAAAAAGAGAAAAAAAACGCTCCGATTTGCCAAACTTTCTGTCTCTTTCTCTTTCAGCGAGAAATTTATGAAATCCAGCTGCTTCTTTTTTTCTCGATATTTCTCTCCCTCTGATGAGCGACATTGCATAACGACCATTACCTTCTTTAAAGTTTCATTTCGAAAGTTTCATAACGACCGTTGATAAAAGAAAAAGAGAGAGGGGAGAGAGAAAATAAAGAACGGAAGAGGTACGAATAAATGAAAGCACACACTGCTTCCTCTTCGAGAGAATGAAGCTGTAAAAAATATATAGTTTGCGCGCAATTTTCGTTTACATACTTTTTAGATGAAAACTTGGATAACCTTTTCATGACGCTTTTACAATTACTTTACCATACGTGTATATATAAAAGGATGGCACCACTATGTGTCTCTTATATGCGAGAACTTTTCTAGTTATTGCTAAAAAAGCATAAAAAACAATCGAGGATGCATTATAATATGTTACATGCGTGCATTATTCATGACTTTTGATATTTTTTAACTTTATTTCATTTATTTATTCAGAATAACTTCATGAATAAAGTATCCTTCTTTGAATTAACCATACGATTTTATAAGGGATATTCAGAAAAATTTTCTCAAAGTCATACAAAATATGGTTGTCGTTTATTAATTACATAATAAAAATAATATAAAAATTTTAACCTTCCATTATATAGCAGCTAATGGACGAACGGGATTAACTGTAATGTTGCGTTAATAATGAAATCGAAAAATAAAGACAATAAAGAAAATAAGCAAGCGAAATGAAAGTATGCTTGAAACGATTGTGCAAAAAGTATAATCGAAACTTATCGACACGTCTATAAAACCGCGGTACATAAATGTATGTAAATAATATGCACACCTACGCTTCGACATTTATATATCCCATAATCGAACGAGTGGCAGGCACGAAGAAGAAAGAAAGTTGGAGAAGGAAAAAACAAGAGAGAAGAGAGTAGAAAGAATGGGAGGAGTAAAGAAGGAAGGAAGGAAGGAAGGAAGAAAAGAATATCCGAGAAGGAAAGAAGAGAAGTAAAGCTGTACGCGGCTTCGATCGAAAACCGTCAGAAGCAGCGGAGGATCATTATTGGCTGCTACGGTAAGCTCGCCTCGCCAAGCTGTATAAGAGAGTAGAGCAGAAAGATAGAGAAAGAGAGAGGGAGAGAGTGCAACGCCATGCGTGAACCTATTTCAATGGTAATAAGCCAACCGACCGATTATTGGGTATGATAAATATGTATATACGAGATAATGATAGAGAGAGAAAGAGAGAGAGAGATAGGGAGAGAAGGTAGTAGACGTACCAATCAATTAGTGGGAATGACGACAACGACGTCGTAGAGCTCTGTCTCTCTCTCTCTCTCTTCCTGCCAAGCCCGGGAGCGTCGCACCTCTTTGACGCTGTGTATTCGTGCACGCGTGTATTACGCAAAGGGAGAAGTGTAACAAGGGAAAGAGAAAGAGAGAGAGAGAGAGAGAGAAAGATAGAGAGATATACTCGGCAAGAATTTCCCGCATCGGTGACGCGAAATGCCTTATGGGTTGGGTAGTACGTACCTATAAGTATATAGATTTATTATTTTGCAGATGGAAATATGGTTTGGATATAACAATTGCCAAAGCAAAGACGCATTGTACGTTTAGTTTCTTTTTAAGGTTTTTCATTAGTCGAATTGTTTTGAAAATATTAAAATACAAGTATTAATTTTAATGTAGGCATACGCGCAATTGAACAATGCATAAGTTATGCTTGTATGAACTTAAATAATGTTTAACGTAAAATGAAAGTATCTACGCATGTTTATATATTGTTGCTTGAAGCAAATTTTCTGCATTTAAACTTTATTGCCAACTTAGTTTAATAATATATCATTATATTTCAATTATTCTCAAACAGTATAATTAAAAAAAACGGAAAAGCAAAAGATAACAAAATGAAACGTTCATAAAGCCATTTGAAAAATCTTGAAATCGTAAAAGAAAATTCGCCAATAATTCAAATGCTCCGTCGTAAACTACACGTAAACCAACTACTAAACCAACAACCCGACGCACGCGTACACGCGGTGTAACAATAAGTCGCATTCGATTACGCGAAGGCTACCGTCAGTCTCGCATAATCATCCCGCGGGCCGAGAGCTAACCCCATAGGCTACAACCTACGCTGCACAGAAATATAAGCGCGGAGAGAAACGTCCATCCATCCCGACGACGTCTACGCGAGATCGAATCTAGAGAGAAAAAGAGAGAGAGAGAGAAGGGAAGAGCAGCAATGTCGCTGCATTCCAAACAGGTCCTGACGTCCCTCGTGGATGCGCGTCCTCCGGGAGGCTGCAGCTTTGGAGAACACAACGACAGCTTCCTATTTCCCTCTCTCTTTTCTCTCTCTCTCTCTCTCTCTCTCTCTCACACGTTCTCTCTACGTGTTTATATATTTGCGATATAATGCGCTCGCGCGCGTATACCAATCTCTCTTCGTTTGTACTGCATATATATGTATGCATCACCGATGGGAAATCGAATTTTACGAACGTGCATGTGTTTGCCGTTAGTTAGCTTTTTTTTTCTATATATATCATGAATGTTTATACAGATACACTAAGGTAGGCGTCTTTTTTTTTTTTTTTTTTTTTTTTATTTTATTTATAAAAAAGACTAGTGCACGAGACTGTTTGTTTTGCAAGCCGCGACATTCGAATGGATTCAATCTACCCTGGAAAACACACACACGTACGCATACACACAAGCAATGGCGCCTGGAGAAAAAGTTTTTCACGTACGTGTGTAGTTTGTGCTTATGTATTCGCTTGTAGTTTTCGGTATATTTTGGGTGAAGTGTCTCACGGTACGAAGCGACGTTTTGATAAGTGCCCATAAAGTTTGCTCACCGTCGGGTTGTGTATTAAGTTTACGATTTTTGGGTTTGCATATTATTTGGAAATATTGACGATGAAAGTGTTTTTTTTGTTGATAAATTTTATAAATAAAGTCTAGTAAAATAAAAAACTAAAATATGTATACTTTTTTAAATGAATAATTAAAAAAATGGCGGTCAAAATAAGTTATTTTTGAAATCTAATACAATATTTTAACAGACCTTATATGTCTCGATTTCGAAAATTATGGAACCAAGAAATTCACATTTTTATTAAAAATTAAAAAAGTAAATGTACAATAAATAGAGGCCAAAATATTTTTTTTAAAGGGAGGTTCTCATCAAGCACGACCAAAAAATCGATTTTTGTTTTTTGCTTAAAAAGTTGGCAAATGTCTCGTAGAATACGCTCATGTAACCCGTTTTGCCGAATTCAATTTATTTTTAAAGTTATAGTCAAAAAACCGAAGTCGTCTTTTTACGTACTAAATCGCGTACTAAAACTTTAAACGCGTTTTTCTCGAAACCATGTTTTTTGAGACGGGCGGCAAGATATCTCAAAAACTATTATAGATATCGAGATGAATTTTTTTTATTTTAAAGGTAATTAAATTTGCTGGATCTTGACCTAAAATCATAATTTTACAATGATTATTTTTATTGTTATTGCACTTTTTAGAGCAAAAAAAAGTGAAAAAAAATATTTTTTTTTTTGCAAATCCGCCATTTTGTTGATTTTTAACTTTTCTTCGTGATTTTAGTCCAAGATCCAGCAAATGTCTTCTAGTTTATAACAAACTTTGATTTTTTGATTTCAGACAAAAATTGGATGAGTTACCTTGCCGCCCGTGAAGGTGTCTTTTTTTTCGATGACTATTTTTCAATGCATATAACTAATAAACTATTGGGTATTTTTGTTCAAAAAAATTTGTAAAAGTAGTTAATAACATACTTAATAAGTAACAAAAAACTTGACTACTTTTTATATTTCCTTCCATGAGAAAAAAAATCGCGAAAATCACGTAAATTTTGGATCGCTAGATGAGAGCCTCCCCTTAATCATTACACATTGAATTTTTAATAGAGATACCAAACAAGTCTCATAAATTAGATAATTGTCTCAATTATAATATAACGAATGTTGTATATAAATGTTGTACCTATAAAATATAAATAGTCATTAACGGCATAGAAGTTTCACTTCGATTACGTGTGCAGAGTTTCATACATACTTTTTTTTAAACATTGAACACTCTAAACAAATTAATGATAATCGTCAAAAAAATAGCAAATTAAATATTTGTGAAAAAAACGACTAACTGCGATTATTTGCTTACTTAATAATTTGCAATATATAATAAACCTCGATCATAAAGTCAAATAAAGAAACCATAAAGGCAAAAAACGCTTAGCCCTAAAAAAATTCCGGAAGACATCGCGAAAAATTATTAGCTCGTAGTTCGCGTATAAGAGCGTTACAAGGAAAGAGAAAGAAAGAGAAAAAGAAAGAGGGGGAGAGAGAGGGAGAGAGAGAGAATGATAGAAAGAATGAGAATGAGAGGAAGTAAGAGAGAGAGAGAGAGGAGTTGATTTACGTTTAGTCGTACCGTTTTTGAAGTTGTCTTCTCTCTCTTTCTCTCTTACTCCCCTCCCCATCTAAATTAATTAAATTACTCGGTGTACAAATTGTTTCGCGGAAAATGGAGATGAAGGTAAAGTTAGAATTAAGATCGTTAAAAAGTTCTTACGGACGCAGTGGCGTCCCCTCCCCCCCCCCCGCCTTCTTCCTCTCTCTCTTCTCATGCTTCTCTTTGCTCTCTTGGGCTGGAAGCCTCGCGCGTTAGAAATTCAGAAAAATTAATTCGCCGCAGCGAGTTTATATCAAGAATGATTACAAGGGTGAAAGAATTCAGTTATATCCATGAGACTAATTCGTTACATTTTGTTCTCTCTCTCTCTCTTTTTTTTTTTTTATTTCAATTCTCTTACTTCCTAAGCATTCGTTCTTATGCTATTGCAGATCTTAATTTTCAATGTTATAAGTGACGGTTATACATTATGAAATGCAACTAATATCATTAAAATATCAATTATATACATATTAGCTCGTTAAACTTCGCGTTCTCTAAAGCTACTATACATCTTCAGAGTAGCATAGTTATACAAAACAGAAAGAGAAAGAGGGAGTGAGTAAGTAAGAGAAGAGCAAGAAACAGCGTGTAATTCAAGGTAACAAACGTAACCCAATTGCTAATGAGGTTTAATAATCCGAAGTAGCGAGAAATCGCGCACGGGTTCTCCTCTGTACACGCGTACGCTCGTACGTATAAATACACGTGCCTACTACAGCGTTTATGCTCGCGTAAGCGCGTACAAGCGTCGACCGTGCATAAAAGGTATCGCTTCAATTAGCTGAGAAAGAGAGAGAGAGAGAGAGAGAGAGAGAGAGAGAGAGAGTGGTGCGCCATTGACGAAAGTTTCGGGAGGGTTTAGGAAAGCCTCGAATACGTATAAACGAATCTGTACACGCGCGCTTGTATATCCCATCAAAATAGTCTCTCTCTTTCTCTCTCTCTCTCTCTCTCTCTAATGTAACATTGACGCAAGACACGCTAAATGCGCATTAATCAGCCAATGAAGTTTAAATAATGGCACTCTAGCTTATTAAATGCAATTCAACGGATTAAAGTTAAAAATATATTCGTGTAAGACACGCGCTCCCTATCTCTATCTCTATCTCTATCTCTCTCTCTCTCTCTCTCTCTCACTCTTTCTCTTTCTGAACCATTGAGCGAACCGAAAATAATTCATATTTTCCCTTCGAAATTTATTACAACTTTCGTTCGTAAATTAATTATACTTTATCTGTCTTAACGTCGGCTTAACGCTTAAGTGATTTTGTAATATTTTTGAAAAATTGCATTGATAAAACCTTATCTTTAACAACTTGTTTTTATAAGTTGATTTGTTCAACTTTTTTTCTTATAAATTGAAATAGTTAAAAACTTGAAGATTTTAACGCGAATAAGCTTTTAATTGATCTCGTAATGATTGGACTCTCGCTACATATTTTATAGCATTAACTTCGGAAGAGTTTGATATTTTTTTATCGAAAGATAAAGCGCATTATGGTTTGAAATAATTTATTCATGTTTTTAATCTGTTAAATAATCTAAAGATTCTCCTTACCAATAGATTTATTATCAAACTAAAAATGCTCTCGAATATAATTATCATTCAAAACTTATCATAAACTAATTAAACGCTTTTAAGGATACTTTTGCGGGAAACTAAGTTTAGGGAAAAGAAAAAAAAAAAAAAAAATTATTGGTAATAACTATTGGTTTAATAAAGTATTTAATTTGATAAATTTTTTAACAATCGAATTTCGGCATCTACAATATTTGTAAACTTCTAATAAATAATAGCAATTTTAATAAAGTATAAAGTACAAAGGACGCAAGTAGAGAGAACATCGAAATAGATTGGGCAATATTGATTTTCATCCTTAAAATTTCAAATTGAATATCATTGTGGAAAATAGAGGAAAGCTTAACTAAATCGACCTCTTTAAATCCATTTAACTCTTTCTTACGGATAATCCTAATTCCACGCACCGACAACATAACGCATTATTCGCCGAAACTCCTATCAAAACTAACGGCCGACGCGTCACATTCATATAATTCGCCAACTCGCAACAATCCTATTCATTGTCATCCTTTATTCTCTCTCGCTGTCTTGTGCGCACGTTGAGTTGGATATATATATATATATATATATATATATATATATATATAAATCATCCGTACATCTGCCGCCGTCCGGCCACTATCTTAACAAAGCGCACAACGCGCTACCAAAAGCGAGAGAGTCGTGAGAGCCCTAGAGATCATTAGGGTCCAAATAGAGATAGAGATGGAGAGAGAGAGAGAGAAATAGTAGTCGTAGTAACAGTAGTAGTAGGAAGAGGATCAACGCGAAGCTTTTCATGGATACGAAGGCAAAGTTTGCCGTGCGTTGGTATATACATCACAGAAACGTAAAGAGAAGCTGCGCGCTCGCTTGCTCGCTCTCTCTCTCTCTCTCTCTTTCTCGTCTAATTTGCTTCGCCAAGTGAAACTCGAATACACTGTGAAAGAGAGGAGAAAGAGAGAGAGAGAGAGAGAGAGAGAGAGAGAGAGAGAAAGAGAGAGAGAGAGAGAGAGAGAGCGAGAGAGATAGGAAGAAAGGCTACGCGTGTCTCGGCTATTATCAGATCTCGTATCGCCAACAGAGGAAGAGAGAGAAAGAGAAAGGAAACTCGTGCACCGATTGTAGCGATACATACCGAATATGCATTATCGCCGTCGTCGTCGTCGTCGAAGCTCTTTTTCTCCCTCTTCGTCTGTTCACTTAAGACCGAGAGGCTTTCTTCCTTTATTTCGAATAAACCCCTGGAAATCGCGTTTATTCTACCTTTTACGAGTTATCTTTCTCTCTTCCTCCTTCTCCTTCTCCTCGTCTGTGCTAATGCTGTACTCGTCATTGTTGTTGTTGTCGTTGTTTCAAGCTTGCCAGGATAACACCGCAATGGCGCGAGGATTCTTACGTGTTCGACTGAGCATTTGGAGAAGGGACAATATTTTGGCTATCGTTTTCTTCCCTTTTCGATCTCGTTCTTTTATTTTTGTTTTAGATTGTATTGAAACGCGCAAGTGCGATTTTTTTTATTGAAAATAAGTAATGAACGGATTTTATAATGTTTTTACAGTTATTAATGTAATAAAATAATTGTGGAGAATTTAGGAAAACAAATAGTAATTAGTAATATTATTATTATTAGTTATTTTATTATATGATGCAACTAAATTTACGATGAGAACACTTTTTATTAAAGTCAAAAGTGTTTTACCTTTATAATTACAAAGTAAAATAGATAGAAATGGAGAAAACGTAACGCCAACGTTTCGAATCAATGAAACGTGCAAATTTTGTCAGGCCAATCATTTTCAAGCATAAATTATCGTCGTCGCAATTCCTTTTAATTAAGTAAAGTTCAAAATAAAAAAAAAATAAAAAAAAAGAAAGAAAAATAATTGTCGTACTTCACCTTCCCTCCCTACCGCGTCTTAACCCTTTGATTCTAAAGAAACGTTGATGTAAAAGCTTTTCATTATAATTGCCCGTTAAATACCCGGATTTTCGCTGTAGCGCACAAGACTCAACGTTTCATAACAAGCCGAAGAGTCGCGAAGGAGGACTTGGAGGACATGCAAAAACAATGAGCAAGAAATAAACTGAGCGCTTAAAACAAGACCAAAACATAGAAGGGGGAAGAGAGAAAGAGAGAGAACGAATGACTCTATATTAAACTTTTCTCTACTACGTCCATGGAACGATGGAAGGGCAAAACACGAGCGCGCGGGTGCAAAAGTGGTAAAAGCTTCATGCAAGACTCAACCGACTCTCTCTCTTTCTTTCTTTCTCTCCCTCTCTCTCTCTCTCTCTCTCTCTCTCTCTCTCTCTCTCTCTCTCTCTCTCTCTCTCTTCCTATCTTTCGTAACTAGCTATGTATACACAAGAGAACGAGGAAAAAAAATGTATGCGCGGTTGCGCGCGGTACAAAATAATAATATCAAATACGTACAACAGCAGGAGCAAGCAAACCAAGGATTTTCTCTCTTTCTCTAGGTTTGGAAAAGCGCTTTCAGAAGCAAAAAAAAAAAGGAAGAAAGAAATATAGAAGAGAAAGAAAATAGACTTGTTCTGTACATATACTCAAGGGCTGTCCCTCTTTCTCTTTCTCGCTTTTTTTTTTTTTTTAACAAAGGCGAAAGCAGCGTATGCGCGAGTAAAGAAAATTAATTTGTTCATACGACACAACGCTCGCGTACTACAAGAGACAGAGAGAAAGGGAGAGAGAAAAAGTTAAGAGGAAGGAAAACGCGGCGAGTTTTCTCGCGGACGAGCGAACTTTCCATCCTTGGGGAAAAAAAAAATGAAGGAGGGTAATAAACGTTGTTTTCATTGTCGACGTCGTAAACTTATCCATCAGTCTTTTCTGACGAATAAGTTTAAAGAGAAAGAGAGAGAGAGAGAGAGAGAGAGAGAGAGAACTGGAAAAATAAACGCTTTCTTTTTTTTTCTGATTTCTGCACTATTTTTTTCCTTTTGCAGAGAAGCGGAAATAAAATGAGGCCAACTGAATGATATTTTGTTTTTCCTTCGTTCGCCTTTTTCAAATTTCGAAATTTGAGAAACTTTGTTTTTAAAAAAAGATAAATTACGAATTCGAGCACTTTTACTTATTAACGTATTTAATAGAAATTATTATCAGTTTCTTTTCATCTCATTTTAGAAATCGATGTAGTTTTTGTTTACAATTAAAAAATACGTTAGGATAATATTAAGCCTTTATGAAAACGGAAAAATATAACTAAGAAAATAAAAAAAAATGTTATACTGTATTTTTTAAATAAGAAAAAAAATGTTTTCAATTAATAACTAAAAAAATTTATTCATTTTTTGAAAATAAAATATTTAATTTAAATATTTAAATTCTTTCTTTCATTAATTAAAAAATATAAAAGGAAGTACGCATATAAAAAATTTCATATTTCATCAATTATTAAAATATACAAATTTTTGGAAGTTCACCTTCAGAAAAAAAAAAGTTATCGGACCTTCATTTTATTTTTAATATAACGCATAACTCAATAACGCCCGCTGTTAGCCAAAAATTTTCCGTGAAAATCAAATGCTAATACAATAAATTAACGACAGCCACAAAAAGTACGCGCGCAAAATTTTTCCTCGTTTTAATTTACCTCCTCTTCTCTCTCTCTCTGTCTCTCTCTCTCTCTCTCTCTCTTTCTTTCTCTCTCTCGCTCACTCCACCAATACTCAATACCAAGCGTAGACCGCACGGAATTTACAATTCCCCCTTAAAACAGCAAAATCCGATTGTCTGATTATTCCGTTAATCGAAAATTCCACGGTACGAGCGCTCACGCGAATCGTTAAATTATTACAAAAAAAAAACTCGTCGCTCTTTCTCTCTCGCTATATCTCGTGCCTATATCACATCAACAAAAAGGAGGAAAAAAACGATCGCATACTTCATCTGCCTGGCAATGGGTAAAAAAAAACGAGAGAAAGATACAGAGATGAAAAAAAAAAAAAACAAAAAATAAATAAAAAATAAAAAAACAAAAAACGCGTTCGCGGCCATCGAGTCGGGAAGCACGCGGCTTTAAAACCAATAACCATCATCCGCACCCACGATAGCGCGCGGATATTTTAGCAATTCCACCGCGACTTTTCAGTCCAACCTACCAGTCCCATCATCCTCCCTCCCCTTTCTCTCCTCCTCTCTTTTCTCCGTTTCACCTCTCTTTTTCCAGTACTCACTCTCTCTCTCTCTCTCTCTCGCTCTCTCTCTCTCTCTCTCTCTCTCTCTCTCTCTCTCTCTCTCTCTCTCTCTCTCTCTCTTTCTCTCACTAGTCGGTGATCGAAGCCCTCGTAGGAGAAGTAGGAAGGGAGGAGAAGGAGGATGGAAATTTGTTTGGCCGAAAACAAATCTCTGCTCTCTCTTTCTCTTTCTCTCTCTCTCTCTCTCTCTCTCTCTCTCTCTCTCTCTCTTTCGCTCTCTCTTTCTCTCTCTCTCTCTCTCTCTCTCTCTCTCTCTCTCTCTCTCTCTCTGTCGGTGTGTTGGTGTATAGATATAGAAAAGCTACTGTATGGATGAGAAGATACAGAAAGGGAGAAAGCGAGTCAGATGTATATATAGGGAAAGCTAGCAGCGGTATAGAAAGGCTAGTTCGTGAGCGATCGAAAATAAGGGCGAACCGAACAAACGGATACACAAACGAACGAAGGGAGAGAAAGAATGAATGAGAAAAGAGAGAGAGAGAGAGAAAGTGAACTAAACGAGTATGGACGCGGACGCAAAACCATTTTCGAGAGAAATCGTGCCGAAAATCTATACTGAAAACTGTTCGACTGTTAAAACTGCTAACTAGCGGAAGAGAACGAAACACAATGTTTGCTTTGATTTTGATTTTAAGATGTGTTTTTTTTTTTTTTTTTCTTTTTTATTTTATTCTCTCATTCTCGTCCCTCTTCTTTTTTGTTTTGTATCGATAATTTTTTGACTTTCTTTTTTAATCAAACAGAAAATATAAGTGTAATTACTAATACATATTCCACTTAAGCGAGATGATTAAAAGATAATAAAAAATTAAATTTTTTGTAAAACGATGTAAATACATAATTTTTATTGTCGAATAATCAAAAATGGTTACTCTTAATTTATAAATTAGTTACGAAGCAGGGAGCAAGAAGCACAATATTAATAATTTAAGATACTAGGATGAAGAGATGTGTGAATTGACGTTAAACATGTAATAAAAATTAAAGAAAATCGATGCTCAAACGAAAGATGCTTTCATAATGTACATACACTCATCTAATATGAAAAATATAATTATAAACGTCTTCCTAAAAAGCGTATCAATCAAAAATAACTATACGAATTCCAATTGATTTCACTCAAAAGTCATACGCCGTAATTCAGCTAAAAAAAAAGAATCCAATAACAACCATACAATAAAATTAAAAAATCGTAAAAGCAAAAATTTCATTAAACCGTATTTGTTAAAACGAGTAAGACTGAGTGTACTTCATTGTGCCAACCGTGATATTACAAACAACTCCGGGCGTTATAATTCGTATACAACGTAAGCGTAAATTATATAAAATCAGGTGGCAAACGGCTGGCTTATATATATACATATATATGTGTGTGTGTGTGTGTGTGTGTGTGTGTGTGTGTGTGCGTAAACTCTCTCGAGAAGTTTCGTGTGTGTCTCGTCTCAATTCCCCGGCGAATATAATATATAATCCCTAAAGGGAATAGTGTAACCTATGGTTGGGAAAGCTTAACGCAAATTAGGAGAAAACGGAGAGGACGAGAGAAGATAAAGATACGTATACGTGTACATATATACACATACAACGAGAGTGAGAGAGAAACCGTATTATATACATGTACAGCTTTAACGTTATACCTTCGTCACTCATTGTCAGAGGAATATCTTTCCACAGAGGAAAGAAAGAGAGAGACAGAGAGAGAGGCGATATCTGTATATAATAACGCTTTTGGCTACTCTCAGCGTATCCCCCGAACAACAAAGAGATATATTAGGTGTAGTAAAAAGTAATCCATTATTTTGCCAATAGATGGCTTTAGTAGTCTGTATCTCCCGTTGTAAAAGTGCGATCGGGTTACACTAGATGGCGTTAGAAAAATAAGATTTCGTACTTAAAAAGCTTCTGATACAGTTTTGTGATTGCTTGACTCAGTATTTTTTTAGCACGCGTCAAAGATGGACACCAACAAAGAGAAAATACGCCATATTTTACAGTTTTTCTTCGATAAAGGCGAAAACGCAAGCTAGGCAGCTGAAAATGTTAATAGTGTTTATGGTCCTGATACTGTAACAGCCAATCACGCGCAATTTTGGTTTCGTCGATTCCGTTCCAGTACTTTTGACGTCAAAGATGCACCACGCTCTGGAAGGCCAATTGTCGAAAATGTCGATAAAATAATGGAAATTGTCGAGTCCGACCGTCACGTAAGCACTGTTTCGATTGCCCAGGAGCTAAACATTGCACAAAAAACCGTTTGGAACCACTTAAATAACGCTGGATACAAAAAGAAGTTCGATGTATGGGTGCTACACGAATTAACGCAAAGAAACCTCATGGACCGAATTTCCATCTGCGAATCGCTGCTGAATCGCAACAATATCGATCCATTTCTGAAGCGGATGGTTACTGGTGATCAAAAGTGGGTCACTTACGACAACGTCAAGCGACAACAATCGTGGTCAAATCGCGGTGAGCCGGCGCAAACGGTGGCCAAGCCAGGATTGACAGTCAGGAAGGTTTTGCTGTGTGTTTGGTGGGACTGGCAGGGAATCATCTACTATGAGTTGCTCCCCTACGGCCGAACTCTTAATTCGGACCTGTACTGTCAACAATTCGACCGTCTGAAAGAAGCAATCGCCCAGAAGCGGCCAGCTTTGGCCAATAGAAGAGAAATTGTGTTCCATCAAGACAACGCCAGGCCGCATACATCGATAGTGACTCGCCAGAAGCTCCGGGAGCTTGGTTGGGAAATTCTTATGCATCCACCTTATAGTCCGGACCTGGCACCAAGTGATTACCACCTGTTCCTGTCTATGACAAATGATTTTGCAGGTGAAAAATTCGCCTCAAGAGAAGATTGTGAAAATCGACTGTCCCAGTTTTTTGACAATAGGAACAAGGGTTTCTACGAGAGAGGCATTATGAAATTACCTCCAAAATGGCAACAAGTTATCGAACAAAACGGTGCATATTTGATCTAAATCGTATAATTCTATCTATGCTAAATAAAACCTTCAATTTAATGCAAAAATAATGGATTTCTTTTTACTACACCTAATAACACATCGTTCAATAAGTCCCGAGACTAACCCAGAGATGGTGCTAGTAGTACCAAACTGGCTACGTTTCCGTAGAGTGCGAACCTTTACATGAAACGTGTAAAAATTTCACGTCGATCGGATCACAGACAGCAGAGTTATCGAGGTTAGAGTAAAGTCACTTTGTAATTTGTTTGGAAAATGGAAAAAAGCGAGTTTCGCGTGTTGATAAAACATTGTTTTTTAATGGGTAAAAACATTACCCGGACTCCTCTCCATCCAAACCAACGATTTGTCGTTATTGTTTGTGGCTGAGTTTAAACGTGGTCGTACGGACACAAACGATGCGGAACGTTCGGGTAGGCCATTGGAAGCCGTTACACAGGAAAATGTGAGTGAAGTGTTAAAAATCGTAATGAAAAATCGCAAAGTGAAGGTCCGTTAGATTGCAGAAATGACACAGATATCATCTGGAAGCGTATTTACAATCCTTCATAAAAATTGAGCATGAAAAAGGTTTTTTCCAAGTGGGTGCCGCGGTTGCTTTCAGTGGAACAAAAACACAGTGCCACAAGTCCATGAAAACAATGGCAAAATTGAACGAATTGGGCTTTGATTTGCTTCCCCACCCTCCCCGTATTCGCCAGATTTAGCCCCCAGCGACTACTGGCTCTTTGCTGATCTCAAAAAAATGCTCCAGGGAAAAAATTTGGCTCGAATGAGGAGGTCATTGCCGAAACTGAAGCCTATTTTGAAGCAAAGGATAAATCCTTCTATAAACATGGTATAGAAATGTTGGAAAGGCGTTGGAAAGATTGTATCACTCTAATAGGAGATTATATTGATGAATAAAAATGATTTTTGAAAAAAAATGTTGTTTTCGTTGTTAGTCTCGGGACTTATTGAACGATGTGTTATATACATTTTTCAGAGGTTACAAAGTCCACCTCGAAACGAAAAACATACACGCTTAAGCTTCATACTCTGTCTCTCTCTCTCTCTCTCTCTCTCTCTCTCTCTCTCTTTCTCTCTTGTTTTTAATATAGTTTAGTTTTAAGTTCTAGTTTTAGTTTAGTTATTATTTTCAATTGTTATATTGCTTATTGTTATATTGTTTCTGTTTAGTTTTTTAGTTATTTTATTTTGTTTTATTATTTTAATTTTTATTTTGTTCTTTATTATTTCTGTTATACTATGTACAACAAAATGTACACAAATAAACCATTATCTATCTATCTATCTATCTCTCTGTCAAACCCATTTCTTATGTATAGGGGGAAAATCATTTTTCAAATGGGTCTGAAGTTTTCAACATTGAAGTACAACGAAATATAATTTTTCACATTTAAATAAAGCTGCTGAAAATGTACATATTATATTTAAATCCGTATCTGAATATTTGGTTATGCTATAAAACATTAAGGCTAAAAAAATATAAATATAAATTTTAAATAAAAACGGCTTTTAAAAAATTTCGTTGGACTCCAACGTTGGAAACTTCAAATCCATTTTTTCAAAACGCTTGTCCCTTTTCCTTACGTAATAAACGACAACGGTATTGGGAACACATTATGCGATAACGCAATTATTATCTTTGTTATTATTTTACGGATAATGGCTGATACGAAATAGACGTTTAATTGTTTTACACTGTCAAATAAATATAAATTGTCTGTACAGTGTATATTTTGTATTGTTTATTGTT